>OX419589.1:9305760-9444760 GCA_948473455.1 Teleiodes luculella
AAAAAAGACGTCCACTGCTGGACCAAGGCCTCCCCAAGGATCTCCAGCAACATATTTTTTTATGTTTTTGCTACTAAATCCAGAATTTGTCCATAAAAATCAGCTTTTTTGCTACTAAAGGAGGGTATGAGCTGCGTCTTATAATCTGTACTCAATCCATACGTACATGCCTTATTATTACGTCTTTGTACTGGCAAAAAATGTGTCTTTCTTCCTCTATGGGATTAGCAAATAATTAAAAGAAATGCTCATTCAACGGTTTGTAACAAGTATCCTAACTTCTCGCTCATCATTAAAGTGTTTGCCTTAAACCTTTACAAGGCAATGTCCCTTATACCTTCAACATAAAGTCGAAAACGAATTATTTTTATAAAGTTGTTTTGCATTATAAAAGGGTTAAGGCGGGGTTTTGAAGTACAGTTGCGAAAAAAAACACGTTGCACTAACTAACTTAGGGGGGTTTAAACCAGGGCAGTGGTCGTGTTGTCACGCCTTCGGCCCGTAGGTCCTTGGCGAGCCGACAGGTGCGGCCGAAGATTGAAGTTTGGAAGATGGGAATTCCACGCAGTAGTGGTAAAATACACGAGAACTGGTTTATTTACATTTACTCACAGAAACAGGTATAAATTAAACTTAAACATTATAATATAATACACGTTTTAAAGAAATACGACACACGTCAAGGTCGGTGGTCAAGGGGAAAAACTGAAGAACAATGGACGAAGATGACGTATGAATGACGAAAGAATTCCAAAATTGAATATTTTAATTTAGGCGAGAAAGAAATGGAAAATGAGCTTGCAAGGCGTAACAATGTGCTACTTGTTAGAGAGTAGTCGGTACAACAATAAAAATTTGGCACATCCCTTTTGCCGCCATATGTAATGTCACATTCTCTTCTGTCATGACGTCTTTGCGTGCAAGATGTATCGCGTTAATTCGCGTTTATTGTAAAACCAGTTCTTAATTAAATAATAAACAAATTAACAACAAAAGGACTCTATCTTCCTCTCATCTGCATCCCTAACTTTAACCACAAATTACGTATAGCGGCGCGTCTAGACAGATGTCCCACTCGGAACTAAGCGCCATATTTTTACGCACACATTGATCATTGCGTTTACAGGCCGCTCGGATCACGCTCTATACAAGCTCGGACCACGTGCAGTCGTCGCTCTCGCGATTATTAACAAAGTATTGATGTTTGATGTGCTAAAAAAATGGATAAGTGTTCTTATTATTGTTGTAGTGTATTTGACTGTTTAAACAACACAAAAATGACGTTACACGTTTTTCAAGGAGTCAACCAAGTTTAGGTAGTTAATTTCAAGGACGACGGGAGTGGACTCTCTGGAAACTTTTTATTTTGTGCTTTACCGCTACTTATAGTTCGCGTCGTGTAAAAAGAACGCTGGAGGAAGTGGTGGGGGTATGCAAGTCGCCTACTGCGCGCTAGACTGGCAGCGTTCTCTTTACGTAACGCAACTTATACCTCGGGTATGTTGTTAAGGATGTGTGCGACGATATCCGCGCGGTGAGCGGCGACGGCGTAGTGTAGCGGCGCGCGGCCCGCGTGGTCCGCGCCCAGCGGGGGGGCGCCCGCACACAGCAGCAGGCGGACACTCTCCACACAGCCAGACACCACCGCCACGTGCAGCGGCGTCTGGCCCTCTGCGAGGAACAGTGTTCCACTTATTAACAACTAGCGACCCACGGGAAAATAGTTATTGTGGGTTGTCCTTGAGTATATTATGCATGTATTATACATATAAACCTTCCTCTTGAATCACTTTATCTATTTAAAAAACCGCATCAAAATCCGTTGCGTAGTTTTAAAGATTTAAGCATACATAGGGACATAGGGACAAAGAAAGCGACTTTGTTTTATACTATGTAGTGAAATGGCGGCGGGGCGCGCTAATCTTCGGATAATAAACTAGATCATTATGTTCAAGTTTGGGGGGTTTGGACCGGTAATCCCACCGTGGTGGTCCAACCCAACTAGCTCATAATATAGTCATAAGATAGCTGCCTGTTAGTTGTCTTTAACTGGCGCAGCCGGTAGGATAATAATAATAATAATAACATTTATTCATATAACAGTACACCCTATTGAACCGGCATTTTTGAGGTTGTGATATAGTTGTCACATTGTAATGATACTTATTATGCACCGCCAAAGCACGAAATCATACTTCATTGCACGCCAGTAATAGGAGAAACATTAAACGTGTAATTAAAAAAAAAAGAATTATCTGCATCGCTTCGTTTTTTTTCGTAAATATAATGAATATTGACCGTTATTGCAGTGAGCCAGTATGCGGCGCATGTTCTGTTTGTCTCGGCAAGTGTCGGCCGTGGCCCGCAGCGCGGCCGCGAGTGTGGCGGGCCCGCTCTGCACGGCGTGGTGGATCGCATTGTTCCGCTCCAGGTCCACGTCAAGCGGGTCGCACCCTGTACACACACACACACATACACATCCCATTAAAATAAAAAAGAAAATAAATAAAATAACCAACAAAACAAACCTACTCTCCAAATATCACGTGAATCGTGAAGAAATGTGACCACACCGTCAGAAGTAGGTAGATTTTGCAATGTAAGCTGACAAGCAATTTCGTATTCTATTCTATCTTAATTTAAATAGAAAACAAATTCAACTATGTATTAATATCGAATTTTTTTTTTCCGAAGGGCTCAAAAGTAACAATCTGGTAACGCTCGTTTTAACTTTTAACTAACTTTGTCGCATTGTATCCATCGTACGGATATAAGTAGCGGCAGCTAGCCGCATGCGGCGAGGTGTCGTCGTGCCGCATAGTTCTTGCCACAATGTGCAGCATTTCGAATGCGGTCTTGTGGAATTCCGCAAAACCCCCAACGTAAATAAGCTTAAAAAAGCAACAACTAATTTGATATTTTTGCTAGTCTGAGAAAAAAAAACTGCTCCACCAATGTAACCGACATAGCCACTCGAATAAGCAAGCTGAAGTGGCAGTGGGCTGGTCACATTTTTCGCAGAACCGATAATCGCTGCTGGAGTAAGCGAGTTCTGCAGTGGAGACCACGTCTAGGTAAATGACGTGTAGGAAGCCCCCGGCTAGATGGAGTGACGATCTGCGAATAGGCTATTTGACAATGCGAAAAATAAAGTGTTAATTACTGTAATCAGTATGTAATGTAAGTTTAAAAATGGATATTTACTATGGGAAGTTGAAAATAATAATTAATTTATGTAAAAATCCGTAAATAAAAATGTATTTTTTTTGGCGTTTGTCACGTGACTCAAAACGCTCCTGTTTGGTCGGGTATAGGACATATGTCACTAGCCAGTAAACATCGTTTTCTACTTAAGCAACTTGTAGTAGTAGTACTGGCTAGTGACGTCACCGATGCCATTGCGACGCCATATTGTCAAAGTAGCGTTTTGGCGCGCTACTTAAATATTGAATTTTTATTTTGATATTTTTCAGGAAATATGTACCAGAATTAAAAAATACAACTATTACTGGGATCCACAAACTCTACTGAATAATAAAAAATAAATTTTAAAAACCAGTCAAATAGCCTATTGTGGCTGGCAGCAGGTGGGTTGCGTGCGGCCGAAGATCGGGCCAAATGGCGCGCCTTGGGAGAGGCCTAGCTATGTCCAGCAGTGGTCTGCCGCAGGCTGTTAATGATGATGATGATGAATGCATATTCTCTACTCGTACTGTAGGATTTACCGTAATGAATTAGATAGGTGAGCAACTCTGTGGCTTGTTGCAAGACAGCGCGATGCAGCAGCGTGAGGCCGCGGGTGTCGCGCGCGTCCAGCCAGTGGCGCCGGCGCAGCGAGCACACCAGCCACACCAGCCGCCGCAGGCACGCCTCGTCCTCCTCCACTAACATGTGCGTCACCCTGACACAGAAAAAAATAATAGTACTAACCCGTACAGAAAGGACACTCACCCCCCCCGCACTAAAATGAGTTTCCCGCCCGGCCGAGCCCCCCGCAGGCACCGCGGGACTCCGCCGGTGGTGTTCGGGGGTGTTTTACATAGCGCCTAGCGCCATTGACTTGTAGTTGATATTCAAAAAGAAGTACCTAGCTTGTCAAAACGCGTTTTCAGTATGGAGTGACCGCCCAGTGCTGATACCACAACATCGGAACGTTACACCTCAAAAAAAAGTTAATAACCCCCGTTTTTTTTATCCTTTCAACAACTAGAAAAGAGCTGGTAATCTTTAAAATCGGCGCATTCGCTTAGGACAGACAGACAACACACGTCAAACTTATAACACCCCTCTAATTTTAAAAGCAAGCAAGACCGTTACAAAAATACTGCCTTCCGCCATTCTTGAAAATTATCACCTAAGCGTGCCGGGCCTTTTGGGGGTAGGGGGACAGTTACTGACTTAGTACTGCCACAGAAGAAAATAATAGTACTAACTCGTACAGAAAGGATAGTCACCGTTATCGAAAACACTTTGGTACGTTCCGAGGCTTGAACCAGCGGCTCCCAGGTGGAAGACAACGGACCTTGCCACTAGGCCACCGACACTTTGGACCAGCAGAGGTTTCATGAACCCCAAAATTGGAAGTTTTTAATCATATAGAGCGAAACAAATAAAAAATAACTCACGTGTCACCATTAGGTAGTCTAATTTCAAACAGTCTCTCCAATTTCTCCGTTACTTCCTCGTACCATTCTAGAAGTTTTCTTCTCTTCAATTCGCATATCTCCTCGATTAGCTGCAATAAAAAGGGTCAGTTATTAATCAATAATATTAGTTATGGTTTAATCAATTCGATGATAAGGTACAGACGTCAACAGATAATATCTGTTCAAAAAGTATTATTCTATTGGTGTGTAAGGTACGGTCTCCTGCATAGAAAACAGACCCCCCTATCGTAAGCGGCGAGTAGTCACCGATTATGACAGGGGGTCCGTTTTCTTTGCAGGAGACTGTACATGCTAAAACAAAGCTAAGACACGAATTTTACGAAAATTGTATCTATTAAAACCACTATATTTGTTTCCACTGCGCTCTAAATAAGTTGTTGGTTTAAAATGTTAAACAGCTAGGTATTGCTTGACGTAAATTTACCGTGTAAATGTGTGAGTGTTCGTCTTGCGGGAAGTCGTCCATCGGGCCTTGAGGCTGAACTTCAGGATAGCGGTCCGGCTGCGGCTTGTCGCTGACCAAACGTGGTAGGTCACCACCTTGTAAGTCTCCAGTGTGCCACTAGGGAAAATGTCCAATGATTTCAAAACAACAACGCACGCAACCCCCACACTTCAAATTGTCTTATGTTCACGATATCCAGTAATTACATTAAATCGTAGGAAATTTTTCAACGTTAACGATTGTCTGACCTTGAAATTGCTGAGCTGATTGTGAGATGTGCGTACATATGTAGCGTCCTAGAGCAACACCGGCCCCATTCCCAAGGTACTAAAGTAAAGCCATCCGGGCGCATACAAACTGTCCAGCTGAGACCTGGTGACTCCAACACACTTGGTACATTCGCCGAAACCAGTGCTCTACGCAAAATGTCATTAAGCGCGTGGTGCCTAGAAAACCTGCCCGCACAATAGTTCGCCCAATAGTTGCAGCTTAGCCCATGGTGACCGTCCGTACCCACGAAGGCGCTACAAGGGCAAATATGTGGCTCACAGACTTTACACCTCTATAGAGTCGTTGTCTAGGTACACACCTAGCAGAGGTGAGGGCAAAGCCTGGAGCCAGGCACTAGATTCTGGTCAAGTCACCGATTTGACCCGCGCCAGATCACTGTCCGAAAGTGATTCGGTTAAACTCTCAAGCTCTTTAAAAGTTCTGTTTTTGTGGTGGATGAACGCCAGGACACATAATCGACCAGGCATTTAAGGCGTCTGACTCAAAGGGGATGCTACACTTGTCTCCTTGTGGTTTGAGCATTTTACAGACAAGGTTTGTCACCCCATTGGCCGACACGCAAGCAAAGCTGGCACGCCTTCTGTGTTCAAAGAGTTCAAAGAATTTATTTTTTAACTTTTGGACATTATTACATCACTTAGTTAAGTCATCTAAATTATCTTTTCTGGCGAGTTCAAAAATTTGGCTGTCTTCTGTGGAGAAGAGCTCGCCGAAGAAGAATCGTGTCCATGCTTCTGACGCCCAGACCACCATACCGAACTGGCAGCACCGCCTGTCGCCACTACGTATTGTGCTAGCCAAGGCTGACACCGCGTCCGGAAAGAACCATGTCGGAATCGTGCGAATACGTCAGCTTGGGTAAAGCAAAACAAATACGTAAGAGGACTAATGCAACATGTGCTGACAGGATCTGCAGATGACTTCTTACCAGACTGAGGATCTGCACCTTAGCTTTCAAAGCAGCCGGGATTGCACAAGGGAAAATGGGAGCTCCAAGAAATGAGAATGTGCTTTTTTATTTATCACATCAGCTACTCCCAAGGTTTCTTCATTGCACTGGAAAATCTCACATTTTGAGAAGTTAATACGCAGGCCATGGAGTAAAGAACAAATTATTTTATTCCAATAAACAAATAGTTACGATTCAGTATAGTATAAATAATTCACATATAAATTCAATTAAAAAATATAAATAAATAACAATTTCAAAATTATATTTAGTGGTTTTAAGCCTCCTAGTATTCCCCTGTCGCCAATTCGGCCCTCCACCGCCACTACCTCATCTGTTCATCTAGCACAAGCTCTGCCTCTCGCTCTGTCGCCCCTTGCTCCCGCCCAATTTATGACTTTTTGAGTCCACTCACTCTGTCCACCTGTCATCAACATATCTGCCCATGTATAAAACTCATAAAAAAGAATATACATTTAATTGAATAGTTTTTTTTTTGCTTGCAGTAGAATGAAAAATTTTAAGGGTGTAAGTGAATAGCAAATAGTGAAAGGAAATGCTCAATCAAGGGTTTTTGGTAACTGTCCCAAAGAAATTTTTCTCGGAAACGAAAAAAAATTTGACATACCCATAGTCTCCATAAAAATGTCCGATTAAACAATCGGACAGTTTTTATGGAGAGGTCAAATTTATTTTTTCGAGTCTGGAAAAAGTTAATGCTGCTGGATATGTTCTTTTAGTCGCTTTGTTCGACACCCACACCAAAATTAAGGGTGGTACATTATTGTTATTATTTTTTGAATTGGACTATGCTTGTGTCGAAAAATTACGACCAATCAAGCTTCACCGGACTTGTGGGGGAGTGGAAGGCTCTTCTCCAGGGGTGGTACAACTCTAAAAAACTATTCAAAAGACGGCAGAGATATATAATTCAGATCAGAGTCAAATATGAAAAAGAAAGTTAAATGTGATAATAATAGGATAATATGCATAAAAACCACTTACCGGGCCGTCAAATTGGATTTCAGTAGCCGAGGGCAATCCGCTATATGAAGATTGAGACAAAAGAGCTGGAACAATAAGACATTAAATAAATAAAGCGATATTTACTTTTGTAATGGCGGTGGCCGGTGTTTAGATTTGTTACTACACATTGCCCTAGTCTGGAGTCGACAGAAGATCCTCTAGTCGAATTTGTCTCCCGACTCCACGACCGCTTCTTTATTTTTACTAAAAGTATACATGAGTGGTATACATAGGAACCCCTAGAGCTATTTTTGAGGCAGCTTTTAAGAGCTTGTTCGGCGTACAAAAGTCGATATATAAACAGTTGATGCCCTCATTTGTTTCCGCACTATACATACACTGAAGGGCCGCCCGATAGTTCAATCAGTACATTGGCCAAGCCATGTGACAAATCACACTGTCGTAACTAGGCAAACTCAGTCGGCAACAGTAATATTGCTGACACAACTACCATATTTTCAGTAATTTATCACAGGAGTGTATAAATGCACTGTCGCTGACTAAGAACATAAAATAACATACGGTCTCTGTGGTGAATGAGGAAGCTCTGGAATTCATAAGCCTCTTCGTTGAAGGCGTTGTTGAGTTGGTCGATGGGCACTTGGGGCAGGTCAGGCGGGTCGTTGATACCCAGGATCAACGCGTCGCCCGCGTTCTCAGACTCGTTGTACGTTTCCAAGTTCAACTAGAAATATTTCTCTGTGTACGATCGCAACGCCTAGTTCTATAGTACCATTAACCAATCACTACATAGTATACAACAAAGTCGCTTTCTCTGTCCTTATGTACGCTTAAATCTTTAAAACTACACAACGGATTTTTATGCGGTTTTTTTAATTGATAGAGTGATTCAAGGGGAAGGTAGGTTCATATGTATAATACATGCATAATATACTTAAGGATAACCCACAATAACCATTTTCCCGTGCGGAGCCGGGGCGGGTCGCTAGTGTATTAATATAACTGAAAAGAGACTGATGGGTCGTCCGCATTTATTCCGTACGATGATGGGCCAAAAAGGTACAGTTCCACAAATTTATTTTAAAATAAAGTATAATATTACGTATACGTCACGAATCTCTTTCACACGGAAGCAAGTTATCAAATTTACCATCATAGACTAAAAGTGGTTATGGCAAATGGCGCACTTATTTAAAAGGTTTTATATTACAAATAAATTATGACGTCAGAAATGTTTTAAGAAACATATGATGAATAAAGGAAGAGAGAACAACAATAAAATGAATGATAAGATAACCACCCTAAATCTCAAATTAGTAACGACAATGGGACACAGTACACAATAGTAACGATCGATGTTGGTACTTACGGACATCAATACGTCTAGCAGATTCTCCTGAAAACAAATTGGAAATTTTAAAACCATACCTATTATTGTACAGTAAACAAACTGAAGACTGTCGTCTTACCTGCTTTTCCTCGTTTTCTTGGCCCATATTATGATCGATCAGGTCAAAGGATTCGCTACTGGTTTGGTCTTCTGATGACGGATTCTCAGAATTTCCAATAATTTCATGTGATGCCTTTTCTACTGGTACAGCAATAGGTAAGTTATGCACTGAAAAAATATAATTTGGTCATTTCATTACTTATAGTTTACACTATGGTCTGTTTAATATAACTCTGGACAAAAGTTCATAGACCTCTTTCTTTTCTTAAAAGTTATTAAACATAATGTAACGCCAAAATGTCTGGCATGGTCACACGGTCACCCCGCCTTCTACTACGGTATGACAAATCGGGTATTTTGTGATGATTTCCTATAGTTTTTTCGTATCGTTTGAAAAAATGTACGCATTGTATGCAGGAGTCAATGACCGGATTAATATGAAACAAACCATAACACACAAATAATGCTTATAAATTACTATTTTATTTACTATAAAACCATCTTCATAATAGTTGCATGCAGCGTTATTAGTGGCCATTTGGAACATTTGTACGATGTATCTGCGATTTGGTTCGAGGAAATGTCGTCAGCAAATACCTACACTATTACGCTTTAGTCGTTTGGTAGTCGTGCTTGTTATAACAAGTAGTAGTAACAAGTGAGTTGGCCAGTGGGTTTGGGTGCTGTGCGAGGCGTGCCTTGTGTTTTGATTTAGAGCGATAGGTTTCCTTAACAACGGTGGGCACTTCTGAGTAATTTTGTATTTCATCGTTCCTTATGTGTACAGTCTCCTGCAAAGAAAACGGACCCCCTGTCAACCGGTGACTATAACCGCCGCTTACGATAGTTGGGTCCGTTTTCTATGCAGGAGACCGTACCATGGCGCAACGCATAATGTTCCAAGAATTGTGTTTTGTGTTAACTTCATTTAACTAACAATCTAAGTTAATGTAACCTACCTAACCCACAGTAATACATCATTTATATTTGAACAAAGCCCATCATCATTTCAGCCGAAAGACGTCAATTATACTAGACAAAGCTCTCCCGATCGGTCCTGCGCTTTCTGCATCCAGGCGGAACAAATCCCTTAGAAATGATAAATTTATTTTGAAGACAGGCAACCACCTATTCTTACACCAGCCCCCGTAGCATGACCTTATCTAGCTGTCAAAATACCATGAGAAACCCGTCGTATTGAAATATCTTCTAATAGGATAAAAGTATTCGTAAGACAAAATTATGTTGTCTGTCGCGTGTGAACGGACATGCTGGGGGGCACCTGCCCCTACCTATAACGATATGAAAAATAAAATAATAAATAGAATAGAATAGAATAAATATGTGGGACATCTCACACACGGCCATCTGACCCCAAACTAGGCAGAGTCTGTACTGTGGGTATCACGGAGCTGATAAACATACATATATAAATATACAACATCCAGACACAAGACAAGCGCTCATCACACGAATGTTTGCTCTGGACGGGATTCGAACCCGCGACCCTGTGCTTCGAAGGCAGACGCACTACCAACTAGGCTACGGGGCCGTCATATGCCCAAACAACCCACATGAGGAAGTAGTGAAGGTTTACCGTGTTTTGTTTGGTAATGTAAGGTGCGCGGTCGTTTCCTCGGCGGCAGCAGGTCCCTGGGGTCGGGCGTGTAGAGGAAGGGGAGGGGGTCCGACCTGCTGCCATCCCTCAGCCGCTGCAGCTCCATCCACACCTTCACGTCGCTGGTGATCTTCTTGTACTTCGGGGTCCTTCGCCACACAAGTAACAACAACTTAAACTATTGTCACTGGGCGGTCACTCCATACAGAAAACGCATTTTGACAACCGACTTCTTTTTGAATAACAACTGAATATCAACTACAAGTCAATGGCGCTTGGCGCTATGTAAACCACAATGTAAACACCCCCGAACACCACCGGCGGAGTCCCGCGGCGCCTGCGGGGTGCGGGGCGTGGGGCGCTATATCGGGCGGAAACTCATTTTGGCGCGGGGGGGTGAGTGTCCTTTCTGTACGGGTTAGTACTATTATTTTCTTCTGTGCTATTGTGTAATCATTTAACGGGCAATGTTTATCGGAGTCCTTATCATTGGCAGCTCATACATGTCTCCACTCGGCGCACTCCGCGCCAGAGCTCCAGAATGTACCTCATGTGGCCAGTTAATAGGAAAAACGCGCGCGCTTGTAACGACGCTATTATATTATTTATTTTGTGGTAATACGGACTCTCGCGGCGCGGTCTTAAGGTACATTTTGTTTTAATACGAGCGCAACGTTAAACGGTAGGATGTTATAGCCAGGGTCACGTTCGACGCGTTCAAAGTAATTTGAACGTTAGTGGAGTGGTAGCTAGAATTAAATTCGCACGTTTGCTATCAGAGAGTGCGCCTTCTGTACCTAGTACTATTATTTATTCTGTGGTGCTTGTCTAAATGGCTGAAGAAAAATTCGCAAGCACTTACGTAATGTAAATCCCGTACTGGTGATGCACCTCGCATATGATGGCCTGCTCTTCCCAACATCGGTCTCCTTCCGAATTGTTTTCGAAAAAGTTTACTCTTATGTTGCCTATAAGCAGAAAAAAATATATTTATTGCAATTGTAACTGATATTAATTTGTTGTTGGAAAAATATTTTGAACTTTCAGGGCTTGGCCACAGCTTCGCGCGGCGGCGGCGGCGGCGACCGGAGGCACGAACTATGGTAGGCCACAGCTCGTCGCGTATTCGCTTTACAGACCGTTTACCGTAAGTTGCCCTCCGCCGCCAAAGTACTACTATGGCAGGCGGAGGTCATCTATAGTGGACGGCCTGTAGACGCGATGCCGCATACACCCACCGCCGCCGCCGCTGCTCGCTCTTCCCACTCCCACCCCCTTCGCTATTCGCTCGATGCTCGTCTCGCCGCCGCCGCCGCTGGCGCGACTAGCTGTGAACGGCTTCATACAAGTTGCCTACGTTTGTTTCCATCCCTCTTCGCTGGTTGCGGTCGCCACCGCCGCCGCCGCGCGAAGCTGTGGCCAGGGGGTAAGTCTTACTAGACGTATAGGCCTGCAATTCGCTGTGGAACAAACGAACCCTTGTTGATTTTCTCCACGAAGAGCATTACGCCCTGGCCGCCGCTCGAGCAGCCCGTTGATCGCGACATGCGACATATCTTCAACTTGTTCGTTTCTGAACTCTCTGAAAATACAAAAACAAAGCTTCGTATAATTTAAAAATAATAAAAAAGAAACTTATGTCACTTTTTATATAAACTCTGCTACATTGTTTGTAACCTGCACAATACTGCACATTTAATTTTGCTGGTTTGTGCTTCTTTGCAAACGGATCGACAGATTGATGTATTTTTCTGTTACACAATAGAATTGTTAGGTATGATATCGGGTACTTTTTGTAATGGGAATAATAATATTCCAATCTTCTCCCTCTCACTCACTCCTAAAAAAATAATGTGTAATATGACAGGATAAGTAACAGGCGTCCCTACTTAATCTTTGAGACTATAACCACAGAACACCGAATAGTAGAGAATTACATTACATAGCAGGGTTAATTCTCGGTCCGACTGTCTTTTACAATGATAGGTACTATGGGGTCTGTCTGTCAAGAACAGAGGGTGTTTTGATGGAATAATAATTTAAACTCTCTTCTTGAATTGGACAGATGGACTTGTACGATGGATGAACGAACAGGTAGGCTTTTTCAGAATTAGAGCCCATATAGTATGTATGTAGATCTGTAGATAGTTGAAATGGGTATTTTAGCCATTCGATAAAATATTCAGTAAGCAGTTTACTCACTCATATTCTTGATAGTCTTCGAAAATACGTAACACAACTCTTTGTCGGTTGTAATGTCATGGGCGCTAAACCGCAGACGCACTCTATTTAAGTCAATATTTTTGCTTTTCTCCCGCAACTAGAAATATTTTAATAAATATAAAACTTCAGTGGACGTATTTTGGCTGAAATGATGATGATGATAATGATGATGATGATAACTTCAAGAAAATTGTCAGGTCGATACAAGAAACATATAGGTAAGTATAGGAATTAAGAGCCCGCAAATATCAACAGTGCTAAAAACAGATAATACTCATAAATTCTGCGACGAGATAAGCCACTTAGTACGACAACACGTATATCAACGTGTCTGCCGTCTTGAACTTATCATAATGAATACTATGATAAGTTTGCTTCTAAGAAATCGTTATGTTGTAGATATTATACAGGGTGGTGGGCGAGGTGGCTCAGCAAATACAAAAAAAAAATACTCTATCAATGATTTACAGCAACTTTTCAAGGAAAGGGAAATCAAATTGACATTTCCGTACAAAATAGCTGTTTTGGTCGGACGTTTTGTAGGGAAAAGTTGTTGTTTGGGTTTTTCGTTTACCGTAACTAACATACAAATTAATGATCTTTAACAGATATCGCGAGCAAGTTGGTACGCCATTGCTGACCCGGGTAGCCAACAACACTCAGCTTCAAGTCTGCCTGAGGCTCAACATTTTTAGGTAGTCTCTCTCTCTCTGTCTATTTTTGTACATGTTACGGTTCAACCACATTAACAGTGCGTTTGCATGCGGCCAAATCCATTGCGATGCTGTCCGTATAATCTTCTTCTTCTTCTTGTTCGTATAATGTGGTTGAACCATTATTATTTACAAATTAATTTTAAATCTCTAGTACTGAAAACAGCACATCTTCTTAAAAAAAAATTCTTGCCTCTTTCCGTGATATCTGATATTATGTATCGAACGAGCTCAATTTGTATTAATAATATTTATGGATACCAAGGACGTTATAAATAGTATTGTAACGAACGTCCTTGTTGGATACTTTGTTTTCAATAAAAATACTCTCATTATTAAAATAACGCACGAGAAGCTTGAGAAAGTGTCAAACGCGACATTGTGACATTCTTATGTACTGGAAATATCTTACATAATGTTGAGGAAACAGTGCACGCTGTCCTGTATAATGTGGACTAGATAAGTTCGTACTGTAACTTACAATGACTGATGATGTAACTTACTTACACTTTTACATGAGCTATCCACTACATGAGTCACAAGGCTATAATGAACTACGAGCTGATAAAGGCATTGGCGTGGTGGTGGCGATTATTTCTAGAATTTACAAAATCTAAGCTATACTCTCATATCGCACATAAACGGATAACGGTACTAGGCTAAGATAATACATGGCCTTTTCCGGCCTACTCCTACAGCGCAACATTATTAAATTTTACTTCATTGCAAAATAAATGCAATAAAAATTGATTTCACTAAGTATAAAGTAAAATATCCAAACGTTAAAAATTTATTACTTATATATGTACGATTGGAAAGAACTCTTATTTGTTCGGCTTTTAATTACGGTTGCAATGCTCCGCCGTTGAAATTCTCCGCCTTTGTTTATCAAGTGAGAAAAAAAAATCATGAGCCAAATAAAAAACAAATTGAATGTAACCAATAATGGTTAGTTAGTCAGATGGTTAAATTCAAATAGAATAACAGCTTACTTTGGCTCCATCCAGTTTCCTAAAGTCATCTTCACACATTTGCTGCTTTAGCTTATCATGTAAATGTCCTGTAACATTTTTCTTAGCGGTATATATTATACCCAGACGTTGAAAGCTAAAAAATAAATATCGTGTAAAAAGCTTTGCAGAAAAAAGGAGCAACCTTAGGTATACAAACGACTTATTCAGTGAAGCAACGCGAAAGTATCCCTAGTTTATGAATTATGGCAATAAACAGTCGATGGCACTTCATTGGTGGACCAATATTTTATCTTTTAAAAATGTGCTGTTGAATGAACTTACGTAACAGTATATCCTTTCTGCTCAGACACATTGGCTGTAGGTCTCTCTCCAAGGTTCTCTTTGCTGTCCAAATACAAAGTATGAGGATGTTCCTCATTTTTGTTGTGTTGGTACAACTGACACTTTATCACAGCATCACCAGAGTAGTTTCTTAACTGAAAAAGGTTACCCTAATATTAGATTTATTTTATTGTAAACTAGCTGTCGGCCCGCGGCTACGCCCGCGTTAAATTACGACTTTTCCGTACGAATTTTTAACTATCCCACGGGAACTCTTTAATTTTCTGCAATTCAAGATGTTGAATGGGGATATAAATATAAGGTACCACAATGATTAATTTCATTCAAATCAGTCTAACAGTTTCTAAGATTAGCCTGTACAAACAGACAGACAGAGAAACAAAAAAAAAATTAAAAAATCTGAGATGCTTTATACTGTTTATACAGATTTTTGACCTCTACAGTTATATTATCTATATAGATTAATTAATCACTACTACCCTTGCTCATGCCATGTAGGTTGAGATTGGCAACAACTATACTAAAGCCATTCGTCTTTTTTCTTACTTTTCTAATACTTTATAGAAAGACAAACTAAGGAAATTTTGCAAGCAGATACAAGTATTTTATAACTTGTGAACATTATATTACAGGCAAAGCCACAGGACGGACAGCTATTGAGTAGGTAGATATACTATATACATTACACTCACTTACCTCTACAGAAGGGAATGTTTTAGCAGATTCAGGACCCAAAGATTCACCTTGTAGGTACCCATGAGCACCTCCCTCCATTTCACTCTTATATCGAAATCTAAATTGTTCTTGTGGTTGAGTAATTATTCTAAGATAGGGACTGTGTTCTGTAAAGAAGTAAGACAAGTCCGGTGAAGCTTGATTGGTCATACCTTTTTGACACAAGAATAGGTCAATTAAAAAAAAAAAAAAAAAAAAGAAGTTTATGAATAAGATTGCAAATTGATACCCAAAGACCACTGCGGCCCAAGGTGGACCCAGGTGGAAAAACTGGAATTTATTATTCCCTTCTGCACATAAATAAAAAAATTGTTCCTGAAATTAATTTTATTTTCTAATCTTTTAGACTTTCTTTTAGAATTAAACATCTTATGAATGATGAGTATAAAGGTTTGTTACCTTGTGTTTTTTGGTGTCAATAAAGTATTTTGTATTGTATTGTATTGTAAGGTTAAATTCAATTTCAAGAAGTATGTTGTAATGAAAATAAATGTAAGGTATTCCTGTTATGTTAGTCTGTAGGTATGTAGTAAGACACAAAGCAATATTGCAAGGTATAGAACAGCATGTTATAAAGTAAAAGACAATAAAGGGAAAGAAGGGACATTTTTTTAACTATCAATCTTTGTCTAGCTTGTTTTCTCTCTTTCCCTGTATGTAAATGGATAAAACAAGCTTTTTACATGTTACAATACATGATTTAAACCTAACGTTGACTATCTGATCTTAATTTTTTTATTCAATAGGTATTTGTCTGATATTATTGTTTATTTTTTATATAAAACAATCTCTTTACTAATTATATTAAGAGCCTTTTTTTAAGTGCAATAACAATAGCACACTCTGCGCAACTAAGTACTTCAACCAGTTCTAAGAGCTTTGGTACTTCAACCAGTTTCTAAGAAATTACATACTTTAATCTCATATACTTTTGGAAGGTATGTAAACAAACTAACTTAATGTACTTAGTTGGGTAGTGAGTAACCTAACCTAAAGTACTACAAAAAAGAAATCTTACCACTTGAATGCATCGGCACTTGTTGGAACGGCGAAGAATCCGGAGTGCTTATCAAGAATTCAAAATTAGATCCATCACTCTCTTCTTTTTCGGACATTGTGAGACAACGCAAATTCTAGATTATTATTATTCAAAAGGCTGGTAAGTGAAAGAAATCTATAGATAATTTAACACTTATTAAAATAAATTGTGCAAAAGCGAACTACCTCACGCACGTCTTTGTTTAACTGACCACTGAGCAAGTAATCACGTTAACTGACGACGAAAGAAAGAAAATACAGAAATTAGTTAATCTAGCAAGCACCAACACTACCAACCAACAGGCTCGAGAAGCTGTCAAACGCGACATATTGACAGAACTACTATGGCTCTAATGTCACGTTTGACAGCTTCTCGAGCTTGTCGCATATAATTGTTGTTTTTTCAAAATTTTCCCAAAGAGAAAGGCAACGGTACTAAGCCATACAGTCTAATCATAAATATATAAAGCGCTCGCAGAGCAGTTTTTTATTTCTTTGGTCAGGATTTAAATTATTTTCTTCACACATTTTCAAAAAAAAGCGTAAGGCCTGGCCTTCATAGACGAAGTCTTCAACTGCTTCAACTTGTATCTTTCATTCATATGAGAAACGGAAAGGATGGGAGATAAATTAATTTAATTTTGATTGAATGACATTTAAAATAAGCAACTGTCAAATTTAGCCTAATTATTTATACTGTGATCAGAGAGACTGTGATTAAGAGCAATGATCTCACTCAAACCAGGTTCTTTACGTTTTTGGTCAGGCTTTCTTTACATTATTGGCTAGGCGGGAATTATGCATTGTAGTCAAAAAATTGTCACCCGTCTGTTTCGAAACTTTTCTTAAGTAGGAGGGCATCGGGTCGTCGGGCTGTACAATATTTTAATATTATTATGAGTAGGTATTCGGTTTTACTGTTCTCCTGACATTATAGATAAGATATCCTTAGAGGAATCTCTTTTCACAATACTTCCAGCTTTCTGATTTGCTGTTGAGTATCTTTAGATATTATGCAGAAGACTGATTACTGAAATTATAAAATACTAATAATAAACGAGGTTATAAAATAGAATACTTATACTTTATTACAAAAATATGAATGATTAATACAGTAATATGAAATAACAGAATAAGGCACTTATTACAAATGTAAAGAGATTCTAATTATTTATTATTATTTATTTTAAATATAGAAATTAAAACTTAAACCTACTAGAAAGTTGGAATGTTGGCACTGGTGGTGTTATGTTAACATAAAACCGGTCACCGAATTACTTTCCATAAGCTCCATTACACAAATTAAACATTAGTGATGGAAAAGACGTAAGTTAGTATGCGCTAACGTGATATTGTGTTCTTCGCAAGCTTGGATCACCTCGGCGTCGTTGTTTGATCCGGCGGGACTGCCGATGTATTCTACGCCGCACTGGAATAATAAGAAAACGTTAATTGAAAAAACGTTGATAACTATCGTTAAAGCCTGACCAAAGAAATAAGAAACCTGCTCTGGGGGCGCCACGTGTATATTTTTATGTTTATGGCAACAATTTCCATTATAAAATTAGTTCCATTGAAATTCCGCAATGTGGCGAGGTTTCTTATTTCTTTGGTCAGGCTTTACGTTTTCTTTCTTGATACCCTAATAGTGATTCTGGTGAGATCTATGATTTTGAATGTATGACTAGTTGTTAGGGTCTATCCGTCAGTTGCAGCAAGATCCATTAAAATTTAAGCTTCTTTAAATCTACTGCTGACCCTTTTTATTTTGTTGACAAAGAAAGAGTCAGCAATAGATTTAAAGAAGCTTTAACTTTAATGAACCTGTCTGCAACTGACTATATGTGAATATACAGTTGTTGCATATTACCTGCTTGGCCCTGTCGATATTGTCCCTGAAGGGGAAGAAGGCGTCTGAAGCGAGCGCCACTTTGTCCATAGCTCGGAGCCAGTCATCGCGCTCCTGCTGCGAGAGGGGCGCGGGGGGAGGCCCGTCGAACAGCGACGACCACTGCGACAGCGGCATGTCCGTACCTGCCATAACAAACATCCATCATAATGTTAACTAAGAGTAAAGCTTCTGTCACACACAGCGATTAGTCGCTGCGAATTGACACTCGCAGCGAGTATTCGCTCAGTGTGACATATTCACTGCGAATTCCAAACTGACCGTGTTCATTTATAATCGCAGCGAATGCAATCGCAGCGACTATTCGCTGTGTGTGACCAAGGCTTAACTGTTCATTTAAATCCAGCACTATCGGGCGGGAAAGTGAAGTGAGCGAGCAGCAGTTTTTATTTACCGTATGGCTAAGTGAAAATACAGAATGGATTATTACAGATTTACTTCATCGAATTAACCATATAGTCACGGTTTGCTATTATTGGTTCTGAAAGCTTGATACACCAATTATCAGGTCGTACATTATTGCTTCCTATATACAGTTAGCCTGACTGCCTAAGGTAAGTTGAAAACGCGATTTTCTCCCTTGCTCCACGGACATAAGAACGGTGCTGTCGTACTGTAATTGTTTGTACTGAATATGGTCTATGTGTCCGTTGGATATAGCCACGGAGGGTATACCGAGAGTTTAAGATTATTTTTCTCTTTGGTGAAGTGATTTAACTGTGTTGCCGGCGCAGATAGCGTTGTCTTGGTCGCACTCACCGACAGTGCCGCTCACGAAGTTGTCGATGGCGTTGGAGCGCACGGCGCGGTTGACTGATGGTTTGAAGGGCATGTGGAGAGCCCGCGGGTGACTGCGCAGCCACCAGAGCGCCGCCTTGCTGCCCGCCAGCCGCGTGCAGTGGATGCGCGACTGCTGCCCCGCGCCTATACCGATCACCTGCGTACACAAACCAACACTAATATAACACCCTCCAAAAAAAAAGGTCTTCCACTCCGACCACGTGACTTGTCACAAGCCTACGTAATCATGCTGTTCATCCTTGTCGAATAACACGCATTCTTGTTTTTTTAGACCATGTTAACAGAACTGCTATTGTACTAGCGCCATATTGCGGAAATTCAATGGAACTAATTTTGCGACTTTTTGTTTTTATAGATGATATTCTAAATGAAAGACTACTATTATAGAAACTATCAATTCTATTTCGTTGTAGTTACAAAAAAACTTTCTGTTATCTTTCTACGTCGCAAGTAATTATTTTTTAGCAAACGGCAGCGTACTTTTTCCTCTAGTATAGAATATAATATATTTAATAGAATATATATAAAAAACAATGCTGCCAACATAACGGCATCGGTAATATTCGTAGAAACGATCTGTAGTGTGGTACCTGTCCGTCCCTCGCGAAGCACACGGAGTTGCTCTGTGTGTACTTGAGGGCGATGGTGGCCACTATGAGGTCCCTCACGGCGTGCGGCGGCAGGTGTTTGTTCGCCGTCACGATGTTCGCGAACAGCTCCGGGGTGATGACCGCGTCGTTGCGCCTCTGCTCCAGGGTCAGGCCGAATATCGTCTTCTGCTCGAGCAGTGAAGGCTCGTATTCGGGGTCGATCTGAAGCGTCACGTTATTTATTACACTATGCCGTTGCCGCTAAAATCTCTAAATTTAAGATGTTGGTTTCTTTCATTCATATGGGAATAAAAAAGGATGGGAAGATGAATGAATTTAATTTTGAATGAATGATATTTAAAATAAGCATCGCAGCTGTCAAATTCAGCTTACTTTAGTCGGAATGTTTTTAAATTCCTGCTAAAATCGAAGTTTGACGTGTCTAAATGTAGGTTGGAAATCCCTTTACGTTCCCAAGTCCCTTTTCGTTGATATTTTAGCAGCCACACAGAATTGAGCCCTATGTCTGAAATTTAAATCACAATATAAAAGTGAAATAAGATTTAAATAATCTGGTGAAGTCAGTGTAGTATCACAGTATATGGTGTCAACTAGACCATCGTTTGAAATTTAAACTTCGTGTGATAGGACGACCGCAGTAATGACATCAAAAAGGTCTACTTAGTAGGCTGATGTATTAAACACAAAGTTTAAAGAACACTATAGAGACGTAATACACGCAAAGGAGACGTAAAAAGTGGTTTTTTATTCGTCTAAAAATTGAACGGATAAGTAGTATACCTACTTAGAAAGCTTATGTAAGTGGGTTTCAGGATAACTAATCAAATTATTTTATAGATGCTCCGTTTTCGTAAAAATTGCAAACTTATTCAAGCTAAAAAGTTATAATGAAACGAACGATCAATGAATTTCCAAGAGCTATTATTCTAATATTATCTTTTTGTATTAAAATCTTACAGCCAAGTATAACGTTATTTTTATTTGTAGTCTTTTTTTTGCAGTAATTAATGAAAATAATTATTGAAGAACTTGAGGCCTTTTCGTTTCATTTTTAGAGAAAGTAAACTAGAAAAAAAATGGAATGTCAACGTGATAGATGACAGGATTGACAGGTACCTATTCAACTGACAGTCAGAAAAATAACTGACACTGGCGCAAAGTAACACTAGCGCCAAAATCAGAAAAAAAGTAAAAATATCGATTAAATCTTAATAGAAATTAAGAAAGAGACAATAGATCATTTTTATACTATGCGCTATCTCTTTCTTAAAAAGCATTCACAGCAACTACGCAACAAAAAATCGGTTTGAAAGGATTGCCAGAGGTATAATTGTATCGCCAGATCTTAGGTTTATTTTTCTACCAACCAATATTCGAATCAATTTATAAAATAAACGGAGCTTTCTTTATTTTTTTTC
Source organism: Teleiodes luculella (assembly GCA_948473455.1). Classification (NCBI taxonomy): domain Eukaryota; kingdom Metazoa; phylum Arthropoda; class Insecta; order Lepidoptera; family Gelechiidae; genus Teleiodes; species Teleiodes luculella. The sequence continues at coordinate 9,326,932 of OX419589.1, forward strand.
AAGTGATCCTTATTATCGTAATAATATTCCCTTTTACCCTATATGCGTAGAATACCCGTTCAATTTTTGAAATAATAAAAAACCACCTCCCATACAAAATTTTACATCTCCTTTCAACTGAAGTCAAAGTCAAATTTCTTAATTCGTCATGGGTTTTAGAACACTGACTTTTTTAGACGTCATATACTAACAAAATAAAAATAATAATCTTACTCTATAGTTACAGATCGCGCCAAACTTCTAGACGCCTCTGAAGTAGGCGCTAGCCGCGTCGCAGTAGCAAAAATTAACTGTCAGCGGGGTGCGACGGGAAACGGCGGCGGCAGGGACCACTCCACTACCCCGCCCCCGCACCCATCTCACCTGTGCGTGCGCGTTAGTGTGCTGTGCATTTAGTGTTCTCTAAATGTGTCAATGTGTACACACCCCTGCGCGAAGCAACTTCAGAGGCGTCTAGCGATTTGTAAACATAACTAACCTCCAATACGCAGTAGTTCCCCCCCTTCTTCTTCTTAAGCAGCTCGAGCGCCTGGGGCTCGTAGCCGGGCGCGATGATGCCGTCGGACACCTCGCGCGAGATGATGCGCGCCGTGATGACGTCACAGGGGTCGCTGAGCGCGATGAAGTCGCCGAACGAGCTCATGCGGTCCGCGCCGCGCGCCCGGGCGTACGCGCTCGCCAGCGGAGACAGCGCCGGCGCCAGGTCCTCCACCATGCACACCGCCGCCTCACAACAAAATACTAACTTATTCATGTGTTTATTTCATGGAGTACAGAACCAATGGAGAACGCTTGCGGGGGCGACCGCACATGCCAAACATATGTTATATCTTGCGTACCTCACCACGTTTTTAACCACTAGTGAATCAGATGTCATTGCGTCAGCCACGCGTCGGCCAATTGCAGCCGGCGCAGATCACCTCTCCCCCCGCGCAAATTGGTGACTTTGTTTCTAAGCAAAAGCGTGCGGACGCGCTCTCCATTGGTTCTTGTACTCCATGGTTTATTTAAACGATCCCGCTGGCCGGGCCGGGTAGGCACTCGTCAGTTTCCTCAATTCGCCAGTTTCTTTAATTCGTCATTTTACATAGTTCGTCAGTTTGGTAACTCGTTAGTTCAGTACAGTCAAGAGTCAAGAGCTCACTGATTTACACCCGTTTGCACTAACTAACCAAAAACCTCTGGGTCCCGCCCGAGTGCTGGTTGGTCAACTTCACACACAACCTTTAAATTACTTTGCATTTGTGTGCAGGTTTCCTTACGATATTTTCCTTCACCATTAGAGCGCCGAATTTTACTTGCTTACTAGGAGACTCCTATCATTAGTTTAAGATAAATAATTTTGAATTTTGAATTTGAATGTTGTTGCCTGGGCATGAATGACGTTATGAGGCTTTAGAGATGTGCATAGTCTAACAAAACATGGTCTTATCTTCCCAGAGTGACACAAGCCTACGTCACGATACTGAGCGAGAAGGAAATAACAATTGGCACGCATTCGACAAAGATGAACAGCATGATGATGTAGGCTTGTGTCAGTCACGTGGTTGGAAGAGAGTAACAGGCGGAGTATATTATCACAGAGTAACTAATATACTACGTCAGCCAGATCACAGCTGGAGAAATATGAGGCGCCTATTTAACGGGAGACAGAAGACGAAAGGGACGCAGTTATGCTCAAGAGTGAGCGCGGATATTATTATTCCTACCATGGAGATGTGCGGTTACCTCATGGTCTAAGAAAACAAGGTCTAACAATTAGACCACGTGACTGACCGAGCCTAAGTCTTTTAGACCTTGTTTTCTTGGTCCATGGGTACGATGAAAACAAACGACGAATTGTATAAGCATCGAGCAAATACCGAATATTGACGGGGTGGGAGGGGATGGCTTTAGGGTGGCGGCGAAGGGCCGCCTAGAGAGCGGCATCGCGCGAGCTGTACATCGCTTTCTTACCGGTTAGACCTTATTTTCTTAGACCATAGCCACAGAAGAAAATAATAGTACTAACCCGTACAGAAAGGACACTCACCCCCCCGCGCCAAAATGAGTTTCCGCCCGATATAGCGCCCCACGCCCCGCACCCCGCAGGCACCGCGGGTCTCCGCCGGTGGTGTTCGGGGGTGTTTTACATAGCGCCTAGCGCCATTGACTTGTAGTTGATATTCAAAAAGAACTAGCTTGTCAAAACGCGTTTTCTCTATGGAGTGACCGGCCAGTGGCATGGGTTACCTCGTCGTTAGTGAGCGGCAGGCCGACGGCGGCCCCGGCGGGCGACACGTGTTTGAAGCTGGTGGCGGCCGGCAGCCCCAGCGCGGCGCGCAGCTCCCGCACCAGCTGCCACGCGTTGAGCGCGTCACACAGGTTGATGAACCCTGGCGAGCCGTTCGCCACGCGCAGCGGCAACCGAGCGTCACGCGTGAACACCTGCGCCGGCTTCTGGTGCGGGTTCATACCTGACAAGTGACACAGTAACACGTTACTATATGAGCATGGTCCAAGAAAACAAGGCCTAACAAGAAGACCACTATGTAGTATGAGGCACCTATTTTACGGGAGACAGAAGACGAAAGGGACGCAGTTATGCTCAAGAGTGAGCGCGGATACTATTATACCATGGAGATGTGCGGTTACCTCATGGTCCAAGAAAACAAGGTCTAAAAATAAGACCACGTGACTTACACGAGCCTACGTCATTTCTACGTCATTTTGCCTATTCATCCTTATCGAATGCGTGTAATAGACAAGGATAACCGGCGCCAAATGACGTAGGCTTGTGTCAGTCACGTAGTCTTCTTGTTAGACCTTGTTTTCTTGGACCATGTATATGAGTAAACACCTCAGAATAACGAATTGACTACACGAAGCGCGGCCATTCCAACTTCTTGGATAAACACTCTTATGGAAGTTCCTATTACAAAATTCTAGGTAGGAAAACTGTCAAACAAATATACATATAATTTGATATTGTTTTCTTCTTTTTTGATCGAAATTTTGCAATACAAACAGCCTGAAAATTGAGTAGTTTCTGTCCATTAGTAGTTCCTTTGACTTTACTACTCAATTTTTAAACATTTTTAAACATAAAACATTTAAACATAAAACGCAGTGCAAAAAGGGACAAACGTGTGAGAGCTGCATCCATAGCCCAAAGAGCGGAACTGGCGGCACACGCCGGAAACACTAGAGCTGTACCGTGCCGGAAGGGAGCTGTGCAATAAACCACCGGCAGCACGACCAATAGTGGGCAAGGGTTACCTATTGTATTTCCGATATTTTTTGTTCCGAATATTGTTATTCCGCTAACTTTTTGACATTTATCAGTTGGAAATTGTATTTATTATCCGAAATAACATTTTCCATTGTATTATATTTCCGCGTTTTAATTGACCTTTTTACTTGTTTACCGATGTTTCAAATTTCCGCTAAACTATTTACCAGTATACCGAAAATCCATGACAACATTAACCATTTTTTTACATGTGCGATAGCTCAATTGAACCATTATATTGCAAGGTCAAATTTCATTTCTCCATTTTATGTTCTGTACTCCATCAAGCATGCAAGCAAGCATGCATGCAAGCAAGCAAGCATGCAAGCAAGCAAACAAGCATGCATGCAAGCAATCATGCAACCAAGCACAAGCAGGCATGCATACATGTCAAACCTAACAGAAGGGTATGGCGGGCGAGGTGGGCTCGCTTTGCTCGCCCACCACGCCCGCCATACCCTTCTAACCTAACCAACAGATGTCGGGGTGCCCTGAACTCCAAAAAACATTATGTATCGTAATTATAAAAAATAATAATAATTGTTACTTTGGAATAATAAAAATAATAACAACAAAAAATCTAGCGTTTAAAAAAAGACCAAGTGAGATAACGGTATTTAGTAAAAAAGATTAATCGTAAAACGGAACAACGTTGTGCGGAAAAAGAATACTTCTGTAAAGTGTTATTGTGGTGATTTAAAAATATGTCAAGTCATACAATGGAAATTGAAAAATGTATGAATCGTTTACGGATTATTGAAATTCGGATATCAGTTTTTCGAAAATGTGATAGGTTACCGTGGGCAAGGCCGGAAAACTCCTCGCTACCTTGGAGGAGCAACTGCGGAGATGGCATGAGCACTTCAATGAGGTATTCCACACATTAAGCGCTGATACTGAAGCTGAAGACCTATGTTTATGGTAATAATAATATATTTCTATGTTTATGGCAATAATTTCCATAGTGAAATTAGTTACATTGAAATTCCGCAATATGGCGAGGATTTTCAATGTTTCTGGTCAAGCTTTAAACTTCACAAATCTAAAGGCTTGATCACAACTTACAGAAAAATTGCTAGGTATGGAATTTTTCGGAGGGTAAGCTTTATTTGTGAATCTTCAACAACATTACTAGGATTTACAAAATTCTCATAAATTTTGGTAGCAAATCCCCCTCGAAACATGTTCAAGTCAACGCGTAAACTGACGACATACCGTATCTAAGTGTGAGTTGCGATTGTCCCGCTGAGTACTGCTTGCGGAAGTAATCGGATATCGCGAGATCGTACTCCGATGTGTGTGTGAATGCCTTCAAAGCCAGCCTCTGCCTGTGCGCAATATAATAAAAAAAAAAACAAAAAAATAAAAAAAAAACGCAGGAAAGAAATAAAAATGTAAATTACTTGTTTTTGTAGGAATAAGTCAAAATAAAAATTGAAATAATTTAAAAAAATCAAACTTTTTTACATTTTCAGACAGTATTTTTTATGTGTCGGATGAACTCACCTGGTCTCTACAGAAGTCTGATTATTTTTCTTCAATTCTTGTACAATGCCGTCGTAATCGTTGGGGTCACACACCACGGTCACCCTGTCGTGGTTTTTAGCCGCCGCTCTCAAGAGGGTGACGCCACCGATGTCGATATTCTCGACGGCGTCGGGAACAGTGACGTCAGCTTTGGAAACTGTCTCCACGAACGGGTACAAATTGCACACCACGACGCTGATCATATCAAACTTCTGTCGCTTCATGTCCGCCTGGTCCGAATCTGTCATTCTGCGAACAAACTGGTGAAAGTTAAAGAAACAACTTGGTGTGTCTTCTACGTCATCGTCATCATCATTTCAGCCGAAACACGTCTACTGCTGGACAAACCTCCTCCCCCTAAGGTCTCCACGACGATGGATCCTGCGCTGCCTGCATCCAGCGACTTTCCGCGACCATAACCACATCGTCGGTTCACCTTGTGGGGGGCCTACCTTATTTAAGTGCCTAGATTATTTAATGTCCTCATAGATAAAAGTAAAACTAGTGAAGCCCACTTTTGGTTAAGACAACAGTAATATGCTGTTGTATTTCTTTATCTCTTAATAATTTCAGCTGAAAAAACGTCCACTCCTAGACTAAGGTTTCTATTCCCCCAAAGTGCCCAAAGAGACAAATCTTATAACAAGTTGCTAATTAATAGTTACTTTTCGGGGGTCTTGGACATCACTGAATCCGAAAATCATTATTAGCTGTTCGAAAAATTATTTCTTGTACCTATGCTATCTGAAATACAATATGGCGACAAAAAAACATGCCATGTGGGGTAGGGGAATCATGTAGATAACAAATACGAGTATATAACATGTTTGCTATAACCGCCTTCCGTGGTCAAAGGTATTTTAAAAATATTTTTTCGAAAGTAACGTAACGTAACGTGGTAGGCACTAGGCATAATGGAAGACAACGGAAATATTAGTTACTTGGTCGCCATCGACGCTTTGTAAAATGGTAAGCCGTAACGGGACGCCTGCCTGATTGGAAACATCAAAAGTAAAGTTAGTTTTTAATTGCTTCAAGTATTTACAGGTATCTGCTACATGGCGCTACGATGCGGCGACCGACGCCCGCTCGCCACGCTCGCCACGCCAATAATCCGTTTTACCCCTCGCCTATAGATGTTTGACATCAAAGATAATAATAATAAATATATGGAACATCTCACACACGGCCATCTGTAGGCCTACTAACTATGTAAGTAGCGACATGCTCGAGAAGCTGTCAAACGCGACACAGTGACATTAGAGCCATACTCGTAGTAGTTCTGTCAATATGTATGTATTCTCGAGCCTGTCGCTACTTACATAGTAGGCCTTCTGATCCCAAACTAGGTAGAGCCTGTACTATGGGTACAACATCCAGACACAAGGCAAACCCAAGTGCTCATCACACGAATGTTTGCCCTGGGCGGGATTCGATCCCGCGACCTTGTGCTTCGTAGGCAGGCGTACTACCAACTATGCTACAGGGCCGTCAATCCGTCCGTCAGATACAAGTTACCTGGCCAGAATCCCAGCATGCACAGCTGGGTGGAGACTCTTGACGCGGCCGCCGAGCATCTCCGGGGCGCCGGTGATATCGGACACGTCCAGCACGCTGAGGCCCGCATTGCGGAGAGCTGTGGCCGTGCCTCCGCTGCCGACTAATTTCAGCCCGATCTCTGATAAGCACTTGGCAAGCGGCACAAGCCCGGTTTTGTCAGACACGCTGATAAGAGCTGTAAGAAAGTAATCATCTTATTTATTATTATGTACTAGCTTTCCGCCGCGCTTTTTCCGTGGGAATGAGGCATTTTCCCGCGGTATAAGGTAGCCTATGTTACTCAGGATGAATGTAGCTTTCTAATGGTGAAAGAATTTTTGAAATCGGTTCTGTGGTTTTTGAGTTTATTCATTACAAACATACACACACACACACAAATACAAAACTTTCCTCTTTATAATAATAGTATGATGTATGATGTACCTACCTACTAAGTGTTAACATAGTTTCCTTAAAACGAGTACATCAAAGGTTATTGTAATAAAAAAATGCCCTACACTAGAAAATATATATATACAATTAAGTATTTTCCTTTAATTTAAGTTTCTCATTGCATTATTATGTAAGACAAAAACTGAAAGACGATGGTGCTAAAAGTGAAAATAAAGAAATTAACAGAAATATAATTATTATTACCTAATTTTCCATTGGCGGCCATTTTAGTAGTCTCTATCGGTCAAGAAGTAATATTGAACTGAGATGAACTCAACAACAGTAGATGAAGTAATATCACTTTTGACCTTCTGCAGGGGTCTGGTCCTGATAACAATACGTGTTTATAGGGTTACCAACAGACTACTTTTGCTATAATAATAACACTTTATTAGAGATGTTTTATCTCACGACGAGTGCGGACAACCCATATTTATGTATACGTTTTAGAACATTAAATTAAAAATGTAAATAACCCCCACCACAAAACCGTTACTTGATCCTTTCAACAACTAGAATAGAACTGATAATCTTCAAATGGCTGAAGATATTTTCTTGGTTCATAGCTAAGAACACTCTCGATTGTGAAACCTTGCAAACAAAAAAAACTAGATCAAAATCACAGCAGCGGTTTCGGAGCTAGGATGCCATGCTATAGACAGACAGACAGACACACACGTCAAAATTATAACACCCTTCCTTTGGGCTAAAATGCTTTTCTATCTTTGTTATCCTCGGGATCGCGTGCCTTAACTGATATTTTTGGGAGCAATTTCGATAATTAATTATATATTTCTGCTGTAGAGTTCAGTCCATATGTTTATAACAGATGTAAAATAAAAAGAATAAAAAAATAGGTATTTTTTACAGCTTGGGAATTTTTGAAATCGGTTCAGCAGTTTGATGCAAACAAACAACAAACATTTACTCTTCATAATATTAGTACCTATAGATTAATCAAAACTATTCGAAATAAGTGTAATTTTGACACAAGTCTGTAAAGACCCTAAAGAGCCATTGACAACCTTTGTACAATTTAAACTTGCGTCAATAAACATGTGATGAAAATGTTGTTGTTATTGCCCAGTTATTTTTGAATTATATCACAAATAACTTTTTACTCATACATAATACCATAGGAGTTATGTAATATGATTTCTGGAAATTTTCCAGTAGAGAAACTGTAGAACATAATAAAACAAAACAAAGTGTTTGGGTACACAATATTCCAAAGGAATATTTTTTCTAAGCAACCTGAGGCTATGGTCCAACAGGATAGGAGGGCCATAACAAAAAAAGCGGCCAATTATTAGTCGGACTCGCCCATGTAGGGTTCTGTAGGAGCAAGTAACATAATATAAAAGTTTTTGTAGTTCGTTGTAACTTTGATGGATGTTTTAATAATAGTGAAAGGCGATATACGATACGAATTGCGGTTTATGATTAAAAAAAAAACTACTAACTAGATCTTGTTCAAACCAATTTTCGGTGGAAGTTTGCATGGTAATGTACATCATATATATTTTTTTTACTTTTTACCCCCGTTTTTTGTTCAGTTTTTTTTTTGTTTCCAAGGTGTCACAGTCGAGAGTGTTCTTAGTTATGATTCAAGAAAATATCTCCAACCATTCGAAGATTATCAGCTCTTTTCTAATTGTTGTGTGACACCCGCGGCTCGTCTAGCTCCTGACGAGCCTGCGAGCGCGCACAAGAAGTGAATAACACGATGAAAGTAGTATGATGAAAACACAGGTAGAAACACAGACGATAAAATATGTATTTGGTAATTAAAGGTTATTTGTCGACAAAGCTAGATTATAATTGACATTTAATAATATAATTTACACAGAAATTTGGAACTCGGCCGGCATGGCCGAGAGGTGAGACAAAAGTGACTAGAAAAATGGACGAAATGACGGATGACTGTTGACTGAATTCCAAAATTAAATATATTCGAATTTAGGCGAGAATGGTAAATGAGATGAGAATGAGGCAACGAGGTGGCATGGTAATGCACCACGTTACAGTTGAAAGGATCAAGTAACGGTTTTGTGTCGGGGGTTATAATTTTTTTTAATTTAATGTTATCGCAAATTATTCAGTTTAGAAAACAAATGATATCAGAAACCTCAATATCATTCTTGAAGACCTATCCATAGATAACCCACTTTTTGAGTCAGTTCTAAGTTAGGGGAAGTTTATTGATTTTTTTCCATTTTGTGTTTTTCAAAGTTGATTAACTCAAGAAGTATCGACTTTAGAGAAAAAAATACAAGAATAAAAACTAAAAGCTTTATTTAGTGTTGATCAATGAAACAACAACATAAAAGTAGGTCTTATGCACTTTTTTTATTGTCAGTTTTTTTCTAAGTCCAAAACAGGTTAAATCGACCCCCGACCCCCCCCCCCGTCCCCCCGCTACCTTGACCTTTTTGAGTTCAACGACCTTTTCGAGGTCAGTGACCGGTCAGAGTGTAGGGAAGGGGACACTAAGAGTAATGTTTTTTTTTGGGGGGGGGGGGGGAGAGGGGGGGTCATTGACCTTAGAGGACCTCCAGGACCAGAGGACCAGAGGACCTGACCTTTTTGGGACGAAATTGCCCGCGAAGATAATAAAAAAAAAATCTGACGGTCGACGGCCGCTGTCGCGGCACGCTCGCTCGGCTCCCTCCGCTCTGTTATTGACATCAGTCTAACGGTGAGGTTAGGTTGGAATCAAATTGGTTGGTTAGAGATATATAATAGAGTCACTCTAACCTAACCTAACCAAACAATTTGATTCTGGGTAGAATTTGTTTTATTATTAGCGGGGGGCTACGCCCCCCGTCCCCTCGCTTCCCTTCACGCCCTGACTACTATTATCAATGTCATACTACTGGGTGGCGCAAAAGTAAAGACCCTATTTGGTTCAGCTATAACATTTTTTCTAAATTAGAAAACTAGATTTAGGTTTTTTTAAATGTATATTTGTGCCATTAAATTTCGTACCATTAGGATTTAAAGATGATGTCTTTTAAATGGTGACCTCCAGAGTTGATACACATTTGAGCCCTATTTATGACATTTTGCATAACTTGCCGTAACACTTCCTGCGATATGTTCGTTATTTCTTGACGAATGTTTTCTTTTAGAGCTGCGAGAGTCTGTGGCTTGTTCACATACACCCGAGATTTCAAAAAACCCCAAAGAAAGAAGTCTGGACTGGTCAGATCGGGTGATCTTGCAGGCCAAGGCAAATCGCCAAAACGAGAGATAACTCGGCTTGGAAAAGCGTCCCTCACTAACATTGACACAATTATTCCACGTTCTTGGGGAGTAAAACGGTCCATGTTTATTTTCAGTGTATTTAACATTTGTTCACTACACAATTTTCAACAACAGAATGACAGAAAATGTCATATAAAAAAAATAAAAGTATTTTCTTTAGTGCCAGTACTTTTGCGCCACCCAGTATATATAATAGTATCCGTGACCTTTGTGACCCTTGACCTTTTCGGGGTCAGTGACCTTCAAGGTCAAATAAAATTATATAAATAAAAAATAAAAATAAAATCCAAAAATATTCCTTCTCCATAGTAAAATTTTCGAAATTTTTCTAAGTCCCAATTTGGTCATAGTGCCCCCTTAATTTTTCTAGGTCCCAGCTCCATAGTGCCCCCTTCGCTACACCCTAACCGAGCTGCCTGCTATTTAGCATACATACCTATTGTGTTAATTATTATAAGTTGGTACTTGCATTCATGTTATCCCAAGTTTGTTATGTGAATTAAAATTATGAAAATTAGATAAGGGGCACCCGTTTGAATCCCCTTACAGAATTAAATTCGCTTATATTTATGTCCGGTATAATATAACAAAATCGGATTTAGTCAGAGACCCAACTTCCCAAACCCTGTACTTTAATAAAAAATATAGTAAACACTACTACTACTACAATACTTACTACAACTCACGAGTAAAGTTTTTTGCCAACAATCCAATTCTTTCCAAGTAAAGTTGAAACATAGGTACGGACAGCTACGTTTATCATATACCTAGCAGGAGCAGCGGCGCTGTGGCTGTTATATTCATAGAATTTATTTTTTCTTTATGCAAACTTTTTCGACTCTCGACATGAAAATATAACCTATTGTCGGTTGTCCGCCCGCCCACACTAGTGTTGGCTATCGATAGCCCACTATCGATAGACAATCGATAGTCTATCGATAGTTGAAGCAAAACCAATAGTATCGATAGTCTATCGATAGTATTGCCACGTGTCAATACTATCGATAGTATCGATAGTATCGATAGCGTTTTTATGCAATACTATTAACAAGGGCAATACTATCGACACTATCGATATATTTACGTCCAATAGAATCGATAGTATCGATAGTATTGCGAAATCTTGCAAAATCACCCAAAAATAATCGATAGTATCGATAGTATCGATAGTTTTGCTCTATCGATAGTCAGCCATATTTCGATAGTATTAGTAGTTTTTTGCTGGCAAAACAAATGTGTTGTGGCTGACAACGAAGTATGTTCCACCATTTTATGTTTTTGTATATTTTGTAGAACATTCGTTTCTATCATCTTCTCCAAACGTTTTACAGGGCTCGCATTGTGGCTTAACATTCATTGCAGGGTTCAAATAAGGCACCTATTTTACAGGCGACAGTTGATAGAAGACTAAAGGGACGCAGTAAGTGTGAGGCCACACGAGCGTAATTTTGTGAGTCGTGACGTGAGCGGCAGAAATTCTGTCGGGACTGCCACACGAGCAGAATTTTTTTGGTTGCTTTTTATCGCTTGTAGGGGGTAATTGTATAATAAACAATATCGATATCGATCCGCAACAATTTTGCACTATGTATGCTTTAAAAAATATTTAGCCACGATGTTGCCTCGGCGTAAAATAGGCTGCCGCATGCAATAAATGCCGCAAATAACAAAAATAATAATATTTATAGCTTACATTAGATTTAACTTGCGAAAAGCGTTGCCCCGGCGCGGCGTGCTGCCCTGGGTTTTGCTAAAATATTTGTTAATTAATTATGTGGCATGCGACAATTGTTGCATGTTGTTGCCCCGGCGTAAATGAGGGTCAAAATCTTATTTGTTTTGGAAAAGAGCGTGTTGTGCTCCCAAAACCGATAACTGGGGTCCCCAGTGGACTCCAATGACGAATTAGATCCAGAATTGGAAAAAATGGCCGCCATTTTTAACTTTTTAGTTTCTGGTCCGATTGCGTCCAAAATCGATATCTGGGGTCCCCAGTGGACTCCGATGACGAATCTGTCATCAGAATTGCAAAAACTGGCCGCCATTTTGAACTTTTTTGTTTCTGGTCCGATTGCTTCCAAAATCGATATATGTGGTCCCCAGTGGACTCCGATAGAATCTGACATCAGAATTGCAAAAAATGACCGCCATATTGAACTTTTTAGTTTCTGGTCCGATTGCTTCCAAAATCGATATATAGGGTCCCCAGTGGACTCCGATGACGAATCTGACATCAGAATTGCAAAAACTGGCCGCCATTTTGAACTTTTTTGTTTCTGGTCCGATTGCTTCCAAAATCGATATAATATGTGGTCCCCAGCGGACTCCGATAGAATCTGACATCAGAATTGCAAAAAATGGCCGCCATTTTGAACTTTTTTGTTTCTGGTCCGATAGCTTCCAAAATAGATATCTGGGGTCCCCAGTGGACTCCGATGATAATTCTGACACCAGAAACAATAAAGTTCAAAATGGCGGCAAGTTTTTACAATTTTGATGACAGAATCGTCATCGGAGTCCACTGGGGACCCCAGATATCGATTTTGGAAGCAATCGGACCAGAAACAAAAAAGTTCAAAATGGCGGCCTTTTTTCCAATTTTGATGTCAGATTCGTCTTCGGAGTCCACTGGAGGCCCCAGATATCGATTTTGGAAGCAATCGGACCAGAAACAAAAAAGTTCAAAATGGCGGTCATTTTTTGCAATTCTGATGACCGATTCGTCATTGGACTCCACTGGGAACTCCAGATATCGATTTTGGAAGCAATCGGACCAGAAACAAAAAAGTTCGAAATGGCGGCCAGTTTTTGCAATTCTGATGACAGATTCGTCATTGGAGTCTACTGGGGACCTCAGATATCGATTTTGGAAGCATTCGGACCAGAAACAAAAAAGTTCAAAATGGCGGCCAGTTTTTGCAATTCTGATGACAGATTCGTCATTGGAGTCCACTGGGGACCCTAGATATCGATTTTGGAAGCAATCGGACCAGAAACAAAAAAGTTCAATATGGCGGTAATTTTTTTGCAATTCTGATGTCAGAATCGTCATCGGAGTCCACTGGGGACCCCAGATATCGATTTTGGAACCAATCAGACCAGAAACAAAAAAGTTTAGTAAAATTTAAAAAAACTATGGTAAAATTTCAAAAAAAATCTAATTCCCGGACCCTCTTCCGACACTACACTACATAGTCCAAGATCTGGAAATTTTACAAGTCTAGCTTTCATTGTGGCCCGTACTAGACTACAGGCCCGTGTTAAAAAAATGATGGGTCATTTGAACCACCAGATGACCTATGTAGAACGATATTAGAGCATAAAATAATAAGATTCAGCATTATGCCGTCACTTGTAAGCTGTCCAACTGAGTGCAGGTGAGAATTCAAAAGTACAGGTAGAGTGAGTACATTTTGGTCATATATTTTTGTACGGCATTCTTACCATCGATAGATCCATGAAAAATAATAAGAAAACGCGTAGTGCCGTAAAAAAATGGTGCGCCAAAAAGTCGGATTTTTTTTTAATTTTCCGATAATTTCCAGGGTGAATTTGGTCATTTGATTTTGTACGGCATCAGTTTCATACTATTTCAATACTGCTTCTAATCCATTATTCCGCAACGCCGTACAAAAATCATGCGACAAGGGGAAAAAACCGAGGGTTGCAACCCCCTCTCTTTCCGTGGTCCAGGGGGTGATTTGAAAAAGTACGGCTTCGGTTTCAAAACATTATCTAGCACTTAAAAGTACTATTAAAAATAATGCCGCCAAAAAATTATTGTTCATTTGAATGTATATCAATAATTATCTTAATTTCAGCGTATTCTTGATTTATAAAGCTGTAAAATCATTTGATCCTGTACGGGAACTTTTTTTTTAACATGCTATTGTAAAATACAATTGTTATATAGTATTGCCGTTCAAAAGAAACTGTTCTGAAAAAAATTATAGAGAAATACAAAAACTGAAATTTTGCAAATTATTGCAGAAATTTAAATATCATAGATTAATGAAATATAGCAGTTTTCTACATTGTATCCCATGTTTTAAATAGTATTAACATAAATAAATTAGGAAAAAATGATGCCGTACATTTTAATGCAGACCATATCTTTTAGGCTGATGAAAATGACGCTACCATTTTAAGGGTTCTTTATGGCCATCTGATACAGTACGGCTTTAACATATTTTTGAAGAGAACAATTGATAATATGATAAAATCACTATGACGTCTAACTGAAGTGAAACGGTGTGTATATTATATCCAAAAATTGAAACTGTCAATCACAGTATCAACAGTTTTGTATACTTTTTGGTTTACTATATACTTCGAACATTATTGATACATGTATATAATTGATTTGTTTCATTGTAATGATGTGAATAAATAAAACAATAAATTTTTAGAAAAAATCGATATATTTAGGCCCAGCGCACACCAGGAGAGGCGCGGCGAAGATACTGAGAACGTATCATTTAAAACTAAACCTTAAATATTTTGACATACGGCGGTCTCGCGCCGGTTTTCGTGGCAGCTTCAACGCGCCGCGCGCTACTCGATTTTGGCATGCCGTTTTCAACCGTATGCCAAAATATTTAAGGTTTAGTTTTAATTGATACGTTCTCAGTATCTTCGCTGCGCCTCTCCTGGTGTGCGCTGGGCCTTAATGATGATGATAATAAAAAATATGGTTTTTCTTTAAATTATTCAGTATCGGAATCAGCCGCTGAGTTGTTATCAGATTCAACGTCTTCATCGACGTCCGAATTATCTTCTCTATCACCTTACTACTTATTTCACCTTACTTTTCGTTATTATGGATTTTTTCTTTTTGATTTTTTCTTTTTCATTTTTTCTCCCTTTTGAACCAACGAAAATGTACGGCATATGAAAAAATATTATCTATACATAAAATACTTTCGAAATAAATTAATTTGATGTTGTGTCAAATCACCCCCTGGACCACGGAAAGAGAGGGGGTTGCAACCCTCGGTTTTTTCCCCTTGTCGCATGATTTTTGTACGGCGTTGCGGAATAATGGATTAGAAGCAGTATTGAAATAGTATGAAACTGATGCCGTACAAAATCAAATGACCAAATTCACCCTGGAAATTGTCGGAAAATAAAAAATAAAAACCGACTTTTTGGCGCACCATTTTTTTACGGCACTACGCGTTTTCTTATTATTTTTCATGGATCTATCGATGGTAAGAATGCCATACAAAAATATATGACCAAAATGTACTCACTCTACCTGTACTTTTGAATTCTCACCTGCACTCAGTTGGACAGCTTACAAGTGACGGCATAGTGCTGAATCTTATTATTTTATGCTCTTATATCGTTCTACATAGGTCATCTGGTGGTTCAAATGACCCATCATTTTTTTAACACGGGCCTGTAGTCTATACAAAATCGATCAAAATTTTTCTAATAACCTACAGGTGACTGAACTTAGGCACATTACTTTCAAATTGCTTACAATAGTATCGAAAATTTTCTGGCAATCGATAGTACAAAACTATCGATACTATCGATAGAATCGATTGTTTTTGGTAGTTTCTGCCAGAATTTGCAATACTATCGATACTATCGATTCTATTGGACGTAAAAATATCGATAGTGTCGATAGTATTGCCCTTGTTAATAGTATTGCATGAAAGCGCTATCGATACTATCGATACTATCGTCACGTGGTGATACTATCGATAGTACTATCGATATCCTGACTAGTTTTCGAGGTCAACTATCGATTGTCAAACTATCGATGGTTCTCCAACACTAGCCCACACCAGGGGCGCGTTCAGTGGCTTCGTACGAGTGCACTCGAGCGCGCTCTGGTGCGCGCTCTAACCGTTCCGTGGCTCGGTGAAATTTTACCCTGACAGCTGTCAGAGCGTAGTTTCACCCGTTCCGTGGCTCAGAGCGAAACAACCAAACAACCGTCTAATGAGATGGTTAATTTTTACTCTGACAGCTATTTGACGTTTAAAGCTTGCAATTTATGTCAAAGTCAAAAGACTCAAAAAGCCCGCCATTTTGTTTCGTAGTTACTTTAGAATAATTTTGTTAAATTTGTATATCACAGACGTCTAATACGTCTGTAATGTATATAAAAGTAGAAAACAATTGAGACAGGAGAAGAATTTTCTCTCGTCAAATATTTGAGGTTATAAAAACAACTCGATCGTTCAGTGGCTCGGTTGCAACTCAAACGGGTTAAATTTTACCCAAACAACTACGCTCGAAGCCACAGAACGCACTCCTGGGGCGCGTTCAGTGGCTTCGCACGAGCGCACTCGAGCGCGCTCTGGTGCGCGCTCTAACCGTTCCGTGGCTCGGTGAAATTTTACCCTGACAGCTGTCAGAGCGTAGTTTCACCCGTTCCGTGGCTCAGAGCGAAACAACCAAACAACCGTCTAATGAGATGCAGTGTTGCCATTGCTACGGCAATTGCCGTGTTCTACGGTAATCAAGCCCTAAAAATCGATGTGCTACGGCAGCTTTTCCAGACTTCCATCATATAACTACGGCAATTTTTCTTTGTTGGGATTGTTGGGATTCTTACAAAATAATCAAAACACGGCAATTTTGTTAAATTTTTTCGATAACACGGCAATCGGACACCTAAAACACGGTAATTATAATTTTATTGATGGCAACACTGATGAGATGGTTAATTTTTACTCTGACAGCTATTTGACGTTTAAAGCTTGCAATTTATATCAAAGTCAAAAGACTCAAAAAGCCCGCCATTTTGTTTCGTAGTTACTTTAGAATATTTTTGTTAAATTTGTATATCACAGACGTCTAATTAGAGATGGGCACGTACCCAGGTATTTACCCAACCACCCGGTAAATACCCGTATCTACCCGGTAAATACCCATATCTACCCAAATCAGTGGGTAGATTGAATTCAATAATTTGTTCTTGCATTATTTTGTTTGTTTATGCGCCGATTTCGATGAAACTCGATTTGTAGCACTATTTTGGCAAGGAAAATAGAATGCAATAATGAAATTTACAAAAATCCAAGATGGTGGCCATCTTTTTAGTTTATAGACTGATTTCGATGAAACTCGGTTTGTGACACTATTTTGACAAGGAAATTAGAATGCTATGTGAAAATTATCAAAAATCCAAGATGGCGGTCAACTTTTCTGTTTATGGACCGATTTAGGTGAATCTCAGTTTGAAACATTATTTTAGTATAGAAGTTAGAATAGAATGTCAAAATCTACAAAAATCCAAGATGACAGATAACTTGCTTGTTTATGGACTAATTTTGATGAAACTTGGTTTGTTACATGTATATTTTTTGACTAGAAACTGAATGCAATGTCAAAATTGTCAAAAATTCAAGATGGTGGTTAACCTTTTTGTTTATAGAGTGATTTAGATTAAACTTGGTTTATAACACTATTTTCGCAAGGAAATTACAATCCAATGTCAAAATTGACAGAAATCCAAGATGGGGGCCAAATTTTTTGTTTACAGACTTATTTCGATGAAACTCTGTTTGTAACACAATTTTGTCGAGGGAATTAGAATGCAATGTCAAAATTGACGAAAACTCAAGATGGCGGCCAACTTTTTTTGTTTATAGACCGATTTCGATGAAACTCGGTTTGTGACACTATTTTGACAAGAAAATTAGGATGCTATGTAAAAATTGATAAAAATTCAAGATGGTGTCTACATTTTCTGTTTATAGAGTGGATTTAGTTCAAACTTGGTTTATAACACTATTTTGACAAGGAAATTAGAATGCAATGTCAAAATTGCAAAAATCCAAGATTGTGGCTAACTTTTTTATTTATAGAGTGATTTAGTTCAAACTTGGTTTATTACACTATTTTGACAAGGAAATTACAATCCAATGTCAAAATTGACAAAAATCCAAGATGGGGGCTAACTTTTTTGTTTATGGATAGATTTCGATAAAACTAGGTTTGTAACACTATTTTGGCAAGCAAATTAGAATGCAATGTCAAAATTACAAAAATCCAAGATTGTGGCTAACTTTTTTGTTTATAGACTGATTTCGATGGAACTCGATTTGGAACACTATTTTGCCAAGGGAATTAGAATGCAACTTCAAAATAAAAAAAATCAAGACGATGGCTAACTTTTTTGTTTATAAACTGATTTAGATGAAACTTGGTTTGTTAGACTATTTTGACAAAGAAAATTCGAATGGAATATCGAAATTGTCCAAAATCGAAGATGAGAGCCAACTTTCAAGTTTATGAACGGATTCCGATGGAACTCGTCACTATTTTGGGAAGAAAACAAACGAACAAACAAACAAACAAATATTCTTTATTGACACCATAAATTAATAGTATATATAATGCAATGTAAAAATTCACAAATATCTAAGTTGACATCTAATATTTTGTTTATGTTCTGATTTCGATGAAACTCGGTTTTATAACACAATTTTAGAACAAAAATAAAAAAAAAGTCCTAACAAGTTGGTCTAACTTTGCTTCAGTATTTCGAAGAGCTTAGATAATTAATGTCTTGAACAATGAAGCACCATGTCTGAGAAGGACTGTAGAACGCTGGTATTTAGAATTCCAGAGTTCTGGATTCGGATATAGGGAAATAACAAAGTTAAGGTGCCGGCCGGCCGGCACCGCATCGTATCGAAACGGATTTTACAATTTTTAAACTAAATTAAACCTTGTATACAGTGTTTAAAGTCTATATTACCAAGTCACGCACAGCAGCTTGACTGCGCGTGCGTGCGTGACGGGCGGACGTCGCCGTCGGCATGCCGCGACGCGTGGTCTGCTCCGTCCGCGGCAAACGAAGGCGGCGGCATGCGAACGCAGCCGGCGGCATGCCGCGAGGGCCGCGACACGCGATCGGCTCCGTTGAATAGATACGTGTGCGAGCGAGACACCGCCGCCGCCGGCTCCGTTCGTGCGAAGCCGGTCGGAGACGTGCGGTGGCATGCCGCTGGACGCGACAGCATGTGGCCGCATGCGTTCGCATCTGGCCCTTGCGTTGCGATGCCGGCCGGCCGGTGTGGACAAACCATTAGATTTCAGCACAAACTTTTGAATGATAATACATTTTTCTTCTCATTTTCTTGTAAAATTAGTGTTACAAACTGAATTCCTTCGAAATCAGTCTAAAAACTAAAATTGTTGCCGCCGATATAGATTTTTGTCATTTTTACGATGCATACCAATGTTCTAGCTAAAATAGTAGGTACTACAAACCAAACTTAATACAAATAAACATAAACAAACAAAAAACCACATAAGCTGTATACTCCGATTTTTTTGTAAATTTTAACATTGCATTACCTCCATTCCGAACCTGACGACGAAATCACTGATGGAGTTAAAGCAGCCAAAGAATTTAGATTACACCTAACAGAATGCCCTTCTGGTAGCGAATACCCTTCAGGTAACAATTACCCTTCAGGTAACAACGCCCATACCCGCCGGCGGGGGCGCAGCCTTAACCTAAATCAGAATTAATAATCAGAGACGGATCCCTACAGGCGTCGTCGTCTCCTTCACGATGTTTTTCAATATCAACGCGCTAGGCTGTGGTCCAAGGCTCCCTTGAGCCGCCCCTAGACGCGTTGGTATATGACTTTTTTTGGGCTAGAGTCTTCCTCTCCCCCGCAAGTCCGATGAAGTTTGATCCGTCGTACTTTTTCGACTCAAGCATAGGTCAATTAAAAAAAATTGCATTACCTATAAATTTCTTACCAAAATTGCCAAAGTTAGGCTGAAATCATGGATTTTTATTAAATATTGACATTGCATTGTAATTCCCTTGGCAAAATTATGTTACGAACCGAGTTTCATCGAAATCAGTCCATAAACAAAAAGGTTGGCCGCCATCTTGAATTTATGTAAATTTTTACATTGCATTTATGATATGGGCCTCTGTTTACATATTTATCATCTATATGTAAATATTGCCTAAAATAAATGGATTTTTATTATTAATTATTTTAATTCCCTTGACAAATAGTGATACAAACCTAGTTTCATCGAAATCAGCCTATAAACAAAAAAGTTAAACATCATGATATGGAACGTGAACGCCGGGCCCTCTCTATTAGAGCGAACATGATTGCACGCAGGTTCTACAGATGCAACAGGGAGGTTAAGACGACGTTGTTCAAGGCCTTCTGCCAAAACCTGTATACCTGTCATCTGTGGACTAATTACAAAGGCAAGTCATATAGTACCATGAGGGTACAATATAATGACGCATATCGTATCCTCATGAAAATGCCCAGATATTGTAGTGCGTCAACCATGTTTGCGGAAGGATTGGTACCGGACTTCTTCGCTGTCATCCGATCTCGCATAGCTTCCTTCTGGGCTAGGCTGCGCAGTGCTGAGAATGCAATTCTACTGACGTTATGCAACTGCATACATTTGAACCCGATATATCGACACTGGATTCGTGTGCACCAGAGCGCGAATAACAAGTAACTATGGTGCATGGACCGACTCGACCTAATAATTTATCTAGGTTAAGAATGTACATGTTTCTTCTTTTTTTTTATGTGATTTTACATGCTTTTATTTGAACTATGGCTTTATTGGCTGAAATAAACGTTTATTATTATTATATTATTATTATTATTATCATCTTGAACTTTTGTCAATTTTGAAGTTGCATTCTAATTCCCTTGACAAAATAGTGTTCCAAATCAAGTTTTATCGAAATCAGTCTATAAACAAAAAAGTTAGCCACAATCTTGGATTTTTGAAATTTTGACATTGCATTCTAATTTCCTTGTCAAAATAGTGTTATAATCCAAGTTTGAACTAATTCCACTGTATAAACAAAAAATTTAGACATCATCTTGAATTTTTATCAATTTTTACATAGCATTCTAATTCCCTCGACAAAATTATGTTACAAACAGAGTTTCATCGAAATAAGTCTGTAAACAAAAAATTTGGCCCCCATCTTGGATTTCTGTCAATTTTGACATTGGATTGTAATTTCCTTGCGAAAATAGTGTTATAAACCAAGTTTAATCTAAATCACTCTATAAACAAAAAGGTTAACCACCATCTTGAATTTTTGACAATTTTGACATTGCATTCAGTTTCTAGTCAAAAAATATACATGTAACAAACCAAGTTTCATCAAAATTAGTCCATAAACAAGCAAGTTATCTGTCATCTTGGATTTTTGTAGATTTTGACATTCTATTCTAACTTCTATACTAAAATAATGTTTCAAACTGAGATTCACCTAAATCGGTCCATAAACAGAAAAGTTGACCGCCATCTTGGATTTTTGATAATTTTCACATAGCATTCTAATTTCCTTGTCAAAATAGTGTCACAAACCGAGTTTCATCGAAATCAGTCTATAAACTAAAAAGATGGCCACCATCTTGGATTTTTGTAAATTTCATTATTGCATTCTATTTTCCTTGCCAAAATAGTGCTACAAACCGAGTTTCATCGAAATCGGCGCATAAACAAACAAAATAATGCAAGAACAAATTATTGAATTCAATTTACCCACTGATTTGGGTAGATATGGGTATTTACCGGGTGCGTGGGTATTTACCCGGTAAATACCCGGGTGGGTAAATTGGGTATTTACCCGACCGCCCATCTCTACGTCTAATACGTCTGTAATGTATATAGAAGTAGAAAACAATTGAGACAGGAGAAGAATTTTCTCTCGTCAAATATTTGAGGTTATAAAAACAACTCGATCGTTCAGTGGCTCGGTTGCAACTCAAACGGGTTAAATTTTACCCAAACAACTACGCTCGAAGCCACAGAACGCACTCCAGTGACACGCACGCACAGTCGCACACACACACACACACAGTTTAATCAGGTAGCAGGTAGGTATTTCGCTGGCGAGGCGACTGCGACAAAAAACGAAAGGGATGCAGTTATGTATGTATGCGCAAGAGTGAGCGCGGTGTATTTGTATCTCATTCTAACGCATAACTGCTTCCCTTTCGTCTTTTGTCTTTAGCGCCAGTGAAATAGGTGCCTAACCTAATATTGTACTTGGTTTAGAAAAAAATCATGTTCATGGAATATCGGGCCGGGTCTGCTGCCTGCCTGCCGCCTGCCGGTAAAAATTTCCATTAATATCCCACGATTTTGGGGGAGAGGGGGTGAGGGGGGGGGAGGGGGGAGGGGGGGTGTGTCCCCCGATACCATCCCCCCCCCTAGGAGGTGCATAGTTTTCGAGATATTTAAGGTCAAAGTTTTGAGGTTATGTCCAGTTTTATAACCATTTTTAGGTTAATTAGGCCATATTTGGTAACTAATTATACCACAATTAGGAGGGGGGGGGAGTTGGGGGAACCCCCCTCCCCCTCACAAAGAATAGTCTTTAAGATATTCAAGGTTATTACCCCCGCACCCCTCCCCCAAGCGCGGAGATAAGTAGTTTCCACAAAATAAAAAATAATAATTTTGAGGTTATGTTCGCCAAAACAACCCAACTAACAGTGTTCAGAAATGCTCCAAGTCGGTTCTGGGTAGGGGAAAAGACAGCAGGGGGAAGTCCACCCTCCCCAGTCTTCCTGCCTTGATGTCGGAGTGCCCCAAAGTAGATTTTGATCCACTTTTCTTTCTGGGTGGCAACAAAAAAAAATTTACTAACACCCCGAAGGCTAAGGCGGTCTCTCGCTCGCTGCGCTCGCTCCGTTCCCGCCTTAGCCTTCGGAACCTATTTCCGCCTTAGCCTTCGGAACCTAACAAGTCGTTTCGGGGTGCATAAATAACGTAAAACGTATAAAAAAAAAACTGCATCTCCTCGGGGGGAGGGGGGTGTCATATGAAAGGGGAAACTAACCCCTATAAAAAACACCCCTCATCAACCCCAAAATCAAAATGCGTAATTCAATACCCAACCCTGACGTAGTTTTAAGTTTGTTCAGAAAGGAAAAAAAACTTACTTACTTGATTTATTTACATTTTTGCATGACATTTAACGTAAATTTGGCTGTATGAACTCGGTACGAACACCCTACCACGCAAAAAAAAAGAAACTTGGTCTTTTTATAACCAAATTTGTTGATTTTAGAAATTTAATTTCTCGAAAACTATGAGTCTCCTAAACTTGAAACTTTGCATAAATGCCTCTTAAATATAGACCTTTTAGCCATAAAATCATGAACCACCAAAGCCTGGGATATTAATGGAAATTATAGCCCTGTATGGGCCTTGATCCCTTTGCCTTTCCCTTATAAGATAAAAAAAAAAAAACTAACCTCAAAAAAGTCAAAAAAGAGTTAATGCCTAACCTTATTTTGTTTCTATTTATTTTGTTTCAGAAAATAGAAGAAAGACATAATTTAGAACACTAACATACGGAATATTATCATGTCTCAACCAGTCATACAATCAAAACCGCAAGGAAAGAGTTGGCGAGAAATAAATCAAGAGAGAAAAGCTCAAAAGCGGCAGCGAAACGAGCAGAAGATTCTCAAGCGGGAGAAAAGAGCAGCTTTGGAAAAGGAAGTCGAACAGAAGACTCACGAAGAAGCAGAGCTTGAAAAGAAGTTGGCAGAAATATCAACTGTCAGCATTGCAGTGCCCGGTTCAATACTAGAGAACGCCCAGTCAGCTGAACTTCGCACCTACTTAGCTGGGCAGATAGCGCGAGCTGCATGCGTATTTTGTGTTGATGAGATAATAGTTTACGACGATATTGGTGATAAACTGGACACAAAGAAATCCACACTCCAGGATGTTGAGGGGGTGAAAGTAGCTCGTAAAAGTTGTGTGCAACTTGCCCGGATTTTGCAATATTTAGAATGCCCTCAGTACTTGAGAAAACATTTCTTTCCATTGCACAAGGACTTGGAATTTGCAGGTCTTCTGAACCCTTTGGATGCCCCCCATCATTTGCGTCAGTCAAACGAATTTAAGTTCAGGTAAGTCTATGTGACTAAGGTATCATTACCATCTTGCCATATAGCTGACCTATCACATTCAGGCAGTATTTTGTTGTGTAAGCCTATTAGGTAAGTTGGGAAATAGCTGCTATTAGACTACACTTTTTTTAGGGCCCTAGTCTGCAGATGCCCTCCAGATTGATCAGTGCACAGTTCAGTAGCAGCTTGCAGGCTTTAGTCTTGCAGCAGTAGCAGGAGTAAAAGATGGGAGAAAAAAAGGAAGTGCTGGGTGGAAAGATATTTAGTACTAGGAAATAAATTGTTTACATATCGTCAGTGGAAAGGATGAAATGCTAAACCGCCAAAATACTACTTGTGGGAAATTGAGATCAAAGTTTTTTTTATTGAAAAAAAATCATATCTCTTAAACTATCGAGGTTAGGGAGATGTTGCAAAAAGAAACATATAATTTTTTTTCTTGTTGAAATAGTAGTTATATTTGTAAGCGTCTAACTCTTTTCATTTGTGATATAAGTGTCGCTTTAGCAAAAAAACGCTCATAATAAAGAAATGTCAATCAGGAAAAAAATGCTAACACAGATTAATTTTTAAAAACCAATCCATCAATAAATGCTAATAGGCGGTAATAGACTTTAATCCCTTCGAAGAAAAATGCTAATATACTTGAATTGTTTCAAATAAAATAAGGGAACTATTACTAACCTTTATTTATGTTGACCATTTCTTTCAGCGAATAGTTACTAAGGATAGCATATATTCATAAGCTACTAAAGGCACAATTGCTAACTGGCATAAAACAGTTCAAACAAATGCAAGCAAACACTCCAAAAAAACGTATACAGAATTTTTTTGCTAAAGCGCCATACAGTTTAAAATCAAAGTAATGAAAAATTGCTAATAAGGAAAGTAATATAGAAACATGGTAGGCAATAATTGCTTAGCTGCCAAAAAATAGTAAAATTATTTCAACGAAAAAATTCTTATGTCGCAAATACCAAAGAAAAGCGTAAAAAAACAAATTCTTAAGCGACTTAAACGAAAAAAGGGCCAATAAAACGCCGCTTTAGTCATTTTGCCGGCGATGATTTAAGTGAATTCCTTAAAAAATGGACTGCTAAAGCGCCAAAAAAGTGCTCAGATTGCCCTCAAACCTGGACAGATCGACGCAGAAAAAAAAATTCCGTCTAACTATGTATATAACTCATTTTGGTCAAATTGGCGCTTTAGCATTTCTTCCTTTCCACTGACGATATGAACATTGTGGAATATTATTCAGTGAAACAGCTTTTTCCTTCTGCAACAACATTTTACATGCACCAAACTCAGCACGGCACTCAGTTAAGGACCCTAACAGCCTAAGTAAGGATTTAAAAGAGTGGTCAGACGGTCAGACCCATCAGTCTCCAATAATAAGAGCACTAACTGCCTTACTGCGATTACACTTGTCCTTACTAAGGGACCTAAGTGAAAAGGGGCCCTAAAAATTGTGTAGTCTGATAATGGATTTAATTGTAACTTTTTATTGTTTCAGGGAAGGTATTACTATGAATAAAAAAGTTAAACCAGGCAGGGGTTCACAGGTCAATGTGGGTTTACTTCAAGATGTTTCAACAGATAAACTTTTAAACCCTGGCATTCGAGTTACTGTTAAAATGCTGCCTACTCCAGAAGGTAGTAAAAAATTGAAGGGGAAGATAGTGAGTTTAACCACACCAAGAGCAGAAACTGGAGTATATTGGGGTTACACAGTCAGAATAGCTAACAATCTCAGTCAGGTGTTTACACAATGTCCTTACAAAGAAGGGTAAGCAAGTGCTATTCTCGATCTCAACTTTTATTTATCAGGTAATTTTTATTTTGTCTTTTGAAATGTACTAAATGTATTTTAAAATTTCCAGTTATGACCTCACACTTGGCACATCTGACAAAGGGACTTGTATTGATGAGTTCTCTGAAAACCAGTTAAAATATAACCATGTATTAATTGTGTTTGGAGGATTGCATGGTATTGAAGCCGCTTTGGAAAGTGATGATCTGTTGAAAGTGGATGAAGCTAGTCTACTTTTCAATCATTATATAAATGTTCTTCCTAACCAAGGCTCAAGAACTATACGTACAGAGGAGGCCATTCTCATAGCAATGACAGGACTCCGTAATAAATTAAAAGCCAACATTGAACCAATGGCATTCACTGGCACTGGTATTGCCAGCAGTGCAACATTTCCAATTGCAAAAACAGATGCATCAAGTACTGTGGATGTTAAAAACCATATAGATTTAAGTAAATTTGACTAAAACAAAATAAATGCTATGAAAAAATATATCTTTTATTCTTAAAAAATCTTAGATTTCAATTAAAAATACACGATATCTTAATATAAGTGCATTGGTCCTTTAGGAATGTACAGATTTTTCATAGCTGTATTATACAAGTGTAATCATTTTTTCATAGCATGTTCAACTGTGTCCCTGAGAAGTTTGATGGTAGCTGCTTGATCTTGGGCTCCAATAACTGCAGTTCCAGAAACTATCATGTTGGCACCAGCCTGTTGACATTACAATGCAACAAAATTAAAAACATTAAAGCAGGTTTAATAAAATTAAGTTTATGTATATGTGGTGATACTAATTAAATAACTTAACCAGTCAATATTTTATTCTTCAACTAAAAAAGTAATAGCAAGCAGAGTAGATGTGCATTGGTGTACACAGTCCGTCCAAAAAGAGTAGAAATTAAAAAGTAGCAACACCATAGTGTCATCCCTTTCCAACCAACAAATGGTGAAAATGGGACGACACTACGATGTTGCTACTTTTCAATTTCTACTCTTTTTGGACAGACTGTATTGTTTGAGTTTATAAGTTTTTTTTTAATTAACATTCATTAGCTGAATTTGTGCATTGCTGCTTTTTCATCTTACATTTGCACAGCAGCCTATGGTGGCTGGTCCTACTCCTCCATCTACTTCAATATCCAGTAAAGGATAGTTTTCTCTTAAGTATTTTACTTTCGCCATTTGGTCTTCCATGAATTTCTGCCCCCCAAATCCTGGCTCCACTGTCATAATGAGGACCATATCAGCAACAGAGATATACTTTTCTACTTCAGCAACTGGGGTGCCTGGTTTTATAGCAACTCCGGCCTGGTAAAAAAAATTAGGTACTTCACTAAATAATTTTTGTAAAGATTCAAGTGAGTGTGTTTTCCAAATTATGGAATTAATAATATAGTTTAATTAAATGTTAAATAAAGCCTATTGAATGCATGAAAATGTTAGAAAGTCGGCAAACACCTCATCATTATTTTATTCAAACAATGTATAAAAAAAAGTTTTGGTACCTTCATTCCATTTTCCTTGATTTTCCTACACACTTCTTCAACATTTGAAATTGGTTCTATATGAAATGTGTATTGGTTAACACCAGCTTCTGCCATAGGAATAATCCACTGCAAAAGTTTATTATTGGAAAATTAATATAATTCTTACAGATAATAAAAGTTATAAATTATGTTAAGACAATAATAAATCAAGTATTAGGGTGCACTATTAGGTTGTAATTTTAATAACCTATTTAAATATAGGAATATTATAGTAAACTTTGTTCAGAGAGTCAACTTCAGAGGTACTTACTTGTTCTGGTTTTGAAACCATCATATGAGTTTCAAAAAAAGCATTTTTAATTTTAGATCGTAAACATTTGACAATTGGATGGCCAAAGGTTAAATTGGGGACGAAGTGTCCATCCATAACATCCAAATGCAAATAATCTGCCCCATTATCAAGCAGTTTTTGTGATTCTTCATACAACCTCGACAAGTCCGAGTTAAGAATTGAAGGCCCGATTAATGCTTTTAAATTACGACCCATGCTGGATTCACTTTGCACTTAATGAGTTAATGTATTAATTTTATATAATGTTCTCGTTTTTATTAGAAAAGTAAAAGAAAGAAATATGTAGAACTAAAACCTAAAACTTTCCAAAGGTTACCTACCACCTCCTCGTTAGAGGAGTATAGTATTCGTTGGTTACCTACCACAGGTTGGTTACTACTTTTTTTTTTGATAACCCGCCCGCCCTGCGTGTCTGTCAACTGTCAAGTTTTACGTTGTTGGTCTCTTTCATTCATATGGGAATCGAAAACGATGGGGAGATGAATGAATAAGCAGTGCAGCTGGAGTGTGTAAAGCCCGCTCTACACACTCCAGTTTTGTCAAGAGGCCAAACTTTTGTCACAGTATAAATATAGTATGTACTACGTACATACAGTAGGATAACTTCGCGGTTTTCTGGGAATGAACGAATGTATGAATGACATGCTGTAGGGTTGAACACTTACTGTTTTTCTTGACCACTTGTTAAGTTTGCAAATAATTACATAAAGACGTACTCGTAAAGCCTGAACAAAGAAATAAAAAACCTGCTCTGGGGGCGCAATGTGTATATTTTTACGACTATGGCAACAATTTCCCTTATAAAATTAGTTCCATTGAAATTCCGAAATATGACGAGGTTTTTTATTTCGTTGGTCGGGCTTTATTAAAATGATTTACTTTCAATATAACAGCATCGAAATAAACACTGTATTTCAATCTCTCGCGCTTTATCCACAGAAGAAAAATATGTAGGTACCTCTGACTCCGATTACTTTAATAAAGTCACAACTACCTGTACCTACAAGAAGTAGGTAGGTATATTCTTATTTACCAGTTACTACGTTTAAATAAACCTCAAAACTCTAATACACAAATTGATAAATCTTAACCTTACAGACTCACTTGGTCATGTATAAAATGAGAATCCTGGTTTATTTCTTGATTAATATAAACATCCATACACGGAACAATATCTCCTGTAATTTGGCATTGTTTTATTATTTGTTTCTCTAAATAGCTATTTTACGCCCGTTTAAAGAGCGCGCTACACCCCTGACTGTTGTGGGTGGTTGCAGCCTGAAGTAACCCGAGATTTCGAAGCGCGCCAAAATGACACTTTTGTATGGAGTTACACTACGGTATACGGTGCTTTTGTCGAAACACGAGACATTGGCGTTCACACAAGACCGCTACTCCACATTCTCCATTCGCTCAGTTGACAATATGCTCTCGTACGGGGTGGGCGTCATGTGCCGCTACTGTAATATTCGCTGCTGCGTATTATAACTATCCAGATATGAATGCAAATCGGTGATAACGACGAATTACTAAATATGTCTTAAGAGGAAACTGAGAATCTCTTAGTTTTGAAATGAATTTCATGTAAATTAATTAACCAAACAAAACTGATAAAATATAATTCATAATTTAAAAAAAATCGCTATAAGGCTCATATACCTACCTATTTAATTATTTTTCTTCATGCTAAACTAAGAGTAACAAACATACCTACATCCATACTCATAAACTTCCGCGTTTATAATATTAGTAGGATTATTATTACATAACTATTTAGACATCCCTGAATGAAAAGTACCTAATTTAAAGACGATGGAAAAAGCGTAGCAAAAGGGTAAAATAAATTAAATAACGTGCGCTCACTGCGGCGACTGTTGGTCAACTAACACGAGAGGCATCGAGAATCTGGAGCGATAGTTTTGCCTATACACAAAACTTGACAAAACTCCTTTGATGTACCGACACGGAACGGATAGACGGCCAACATACACGAGACATGTCCAATATAGGCCAATACTCCCTCTACACTCTCGTATTGGCCATGTCTCGTCTAGTTTTGTCGAGAGTGTAGTGCCCGCTTAAGGGCACAGTATAAATATAGTATGTACTAAAGCCTGACCAAAGAAATATGACACCTGCTCTGGGGGCGCCACGTGTATATTTTTACGACTATGGCAACAATTTCCCTTATAAAATTAGTTCCTCTGAAATTCCGCAATATGGCGAGGTGTCATATTTCTTTGGTCGGGCTATACGTACATACTAAGGGGGATATTAAAGCCCGACCAAAGAAATAAGAAACCTCGCCATATTGCGGAATTTCAATGGAACTAATTTTATAAGGGAAATTGTTGCCATAGTCGTAAAAATATACACGTGGCGCCCCCAGAGCAGGTTTCATATTTCTTTGGTCAGGCTTTACATTATCATTTATCTCGGACTATTTATTTGATCCAATATAATTGACTATTTGAGTCATATCTGTGTATAACACTATCAAAGTTCTAGGATCCTATTTCACGTACTATTGCTTTGGCAGCGTCCGTTATTTTGACAGATTGATCACAGGTATCAGGTATACATACTATATTTATACTGTGCAGGTATTGACGTCAGAGTTACCAGATCTCAGCGAATTCGAAGACATCGTAATTTTTCGTAAAGCCTGACCAAAGAAATAAGAAACCTCGCCATATTGCGGAATTTCAATGGAACTAATTTTATAATGGAAATTGTTGCCATAGTCGTAAAAATATACACGTGGCGCCCCCAGAGCAGGTTTTTTATTTCTTTGGTCAGGCTTGTTTTTTCTAATTTTTGGATGCAAGCATTAGAAAAAGAAAAAATTACATTACATTATTTGAAACATATTAACGAACAGGAAATTAAAATTTCTTCTTTTTATATTTGCTTTGAAATACTTAGTGGACTAAAATAAAAAATAACTGGCAACATCTGTTTCTATGACCGTATTGGATCCAAACAAATGTCAAAAATCTATGATCAAGGAGAAAATGAATCATATGCCTATAGTACATTGTCCAATATCATTGACTCATAGATCTAGGATCCAAGATAGATGATAATGTAATACCCCCCTAATAATCACGCGAATCGATGTTTGACGTGTTTAAGTTGGCAATCACCTGTCCCTTTTCGTTCTTGAAAGAGACATAACAACTTAAATCGCTGAATGTAACGCTGAAAGGTACAAACAACCCCTGGGTGACGGAGGTACGTGATAAGAAGCGATTTTTCGAAAATAGTTACCCAAGGGAAGAACTAGGGGTTGAAAGTTAGTGGGAAAAAAAAATTGTACGATTAATCCTTGAATAAAATAAATGAACACCTGTTTCAGGATTTTTTCAAAAACAACATCCAAATGTAGAAAATAGGGTTGTCACTTTTTTTGTGAAAAATTTTTGTTGCATGTTCCGGTTTGAAACTTTTCATAACTCCTAAAAATAAATAAATTGACACGTGTTTTGCCATTTTTTATTAAATCGCCCCCAAGGGGTGAAAAAAGGGTTGAAATGGCTCATCAACGCCCAGCCCAAACCGCTTAACCACCAAAGCTGAAAATTGGCAAAAATATTCCTTGGGTGACGTAAACAAGGCGTACGAAGCGATTTTTCGAAAATCGTCGCCTAAGGAAAAAAATGGAAGTTGAAAGTTTGTATGAAGAAATAAAAATTAGTTTGACGTTTTGACTTAAAATTTCGCACGCTTATACTAGACGATAGATAAACGAACATGTGTTTAAGGATTTTTCCGATACACAACCCCTAAGGTTTGAAATGGGGGTTGAAAGTTTGTATGGAGAAAAAACATTCGTTGGACGTCTTGACTTGAACCTTCGTAGATTATACTTGACACTAAATAAACGAACACATGTTTCGAGATTTTCCCGACAAATAACCCCTAAGGGTGAAAATAGGGGTTGAAAGTTTGTATGAAGAAAACAAATTAGTTGGACGTTTTGACTTAAATCATCGCATAGTTACATTTGACACTAAATAAACGAACACATGTTTCGGGATTTTCCCGACAAATATGCGTGCATTTAAGCATGCATGCATGAAAGCAGGCATGCATTCATGTCAACCTAACCCTTCGAACCTAACCTAGCCGTGTCCGGGAGCCAAGAACTCCCGTGCTCGCTTCGCTCGCACCCGCTCCTGTAGTTTTTTGTCAAAAAACCATACATGCATCCTAAACTAACTAAAGATTTTGTCTAAAACATTTCCGATCGGGATTTTAATTTTTCGTGATTAAGATCGGTATTTTATTTTTCGTATAATAAAGTATTCGTAATTTTTAACATTCGTATATTTAACAATCGGGAAAACAAATCTTCGTGATTGTAATATTAGGAATTTAAAATTTCGTAATTTTTATAATTCGTTATTTAAAAATTTCGAAATTACTATATTTAGTAGTTTTCAAATTCTGTATTTTCAAATTCGGAAAAAAGTTATTCGGAATTTTTGGGTGTTCCCCTCTAATGTCACGTCGCGTTTAAAACCTTCCCGATAAAAGACCAAAATCAAAATCAGCTGAATCGACCCACCGTACAAATGTGTTGTTTACTGTACAATTAGTACATAATAATATGGAGCTCTAACATCCTCACGTAAAAACTATCTAATCCGACGATTGGTCCCGCGGTCCCGCCATCTTGATGCTCACTCACCGTGAGCAAACAGTAACACTTAAAGCCTACTTAAGTATATAATAGAAGGGAGTCGAGGGAGTCAATACCATCGAGATTCCTAGCGAACTCGCACAACTCACAGTAATGGACATGTAACTCGTGTACACCTTTTTCTACAAATGTTGGCACTTATACAAGCGTTATCTTATTTATTTTTCTTTATAATTTTATCAGAGGGCAAAGCTAAAAATTATTGTGGACCTATTTATTGTAATAATAGCAAAGAACACACGTTATGTAAATACCAGGTAGGTATATTTATTGAATTTGCCTTTCTTAAATAAAATAGACAACTATGGATATAATAAGGTAGACTATAATCTATTTCGTTCTTTATTTCGGACGGAAGTAATTCCACATATGCATGAGTTAGCAAGAATTGTATATTGCTAAGTCATCCATCGTTTCTTAATGTTTGTACCATAATATAAAAGGAACCAGAAGGATCATTAACGTTCAATGGTAGATAGATGGGTAATTATTTGCTATAGTTTTGGCTTACCTAAAGACCTAGGTTTCAAAGCCAAAACAAGAGGCTTATTCACGTAGTAGGTGTGTCACATTGTTGTATAAATACTGTTGGAAACATTCGGCGAAACGGCTTTCCAACCATGCCTATGCCCGCATTGTTTTTCGAGTTTTCTGAGAAAAACTTAAAGTTCAAAAATCACACTTTTTGGTCTGTCACAGAGTTCTGATCCCGCACGCCACTGCGTGGAGTTTGAGAAAACTATTCGATCAGCCAAAGAGAAACAAGCCATTTTGGACAAGTTGAACAGCAGGAGGAACAAAGTAGCTGGTGGAGAAATAAGATCCCTTCCTTCGGCAGAGAATATGATGAAATTGGTGAATGCATATAGTTTATTTTATTTTCCACCTTTATGCATTTGAGAATTGACAATTATTTTAAGTTTAGGCGTACAGTTTTTTATTTCCCACGTTTTAAATGTCTGTTATATGACGATTTGACTAGGAATGCTCTTAATAGTGGAAATTGTCTACCTAAGTGCTTGCTTGCTTGTTATGTGGGTCTCGGGTTTAACCTACCTTATTAACCCTGGTGACGGAGTTATTGAGCCGCCTAAAGGCTTTCGGCATGGCTCCTATAACGACTGCGTCCGTAGATCGTAGCCGGGACCAACGGCTTTACGTGCCTTCCGAAGTACGGAATGATCTTTCTTTTCGAACAATCAGGTGATTTAGCCTGCAATGTCCTAACCAAACATTGTCTGGAAAGTCTCACAAAGTGATATTATATTGTGATTTGTGCCCCTCTGGGTCCGGGTTTGAACCCGGAACCTTCGTAACGTCAGGGGAGCTTTTGACCACTTGACCACGGAGACTGGACTGCCTAAGTGACACGATAGTTAAATCTCTGTAATTCTAATTCAAAATCATTTTAGACTATGCTGTATCCATATATATAGGTATTTATGTATTAGAGTATGTTTACAGATTAACACGATGTAGATACTAGTTCTTATTTGTACCCTAAGTAAATAGCCTACTCTAATCGGGTTGAGTACTAAGAATCGTGATTGGTTTTATCGAATTGAACGTAGGATTGAACTGGGTGTGAGTTTGTTTAACACCAATTGCGATTCGCTGTTAAACTAGTTTGCACTCGGAGTCTTTGTGTATATGTTACGGCTAAAGATAGATGTGAACATAAACTTAAGATTAGCCGGCTAAACTTATTAGGTTTATCTTTGAGGAGCGGCTAATGTTAGTTTCTTCTATCTTTAGCCGGTTAAACTTAAGTTTAGCCGCCGCCCTTTCGGCTAAATATGAATAAGCAAATGAAAAAATGATAGATTATGTTTTCTTTAAGCCACAATTTTTCTTATTAAAACAATCAGTCTCATTGTTAATTAGAAATACCTACTTAGGCATATAAAATTACAAAAATCAAAACAAAATAAATCTTCTTCGTTATTAATTAGGAACAAAATATTTTAAAATTTAAATTATCACTACAATTTTTTTGGATTACAACAATCAACAATCAGTTTCAATGATATTAATTAAAAACAAACACATATTGCGCATCATCTTTCCCCCTCCGACCACTTCACCCCCTCTTCCCCCGCCCGCGTACATGGAATACGTTTTTAGCCGCTTCGGGTCGGATAATGTGCAGTTTGAAATGAAATGAAATGAAATGAAATGAAATGAAATGAAATGAAATATTCTTTATTCGAAGTAAGATTCTTATAAACCATTTTTCGACGTCATGGCGGGTTCACAATTTGGCTGTCTTCTGTGGAGAAGAACCCGCCGGAAGAAACTCCACAGGCGTTGCATCTTTTCAAACTATTTTACAAAAATTAATATTTTATACAATTTGATTCATATAACAAAGAGTGCAAACGAAGTATGCAATTAGAGGAAGGGCAACCAGTCAAAGTAGAAAAACTAAATTATGTAATCAAAAAACAACCGGCAATCGACTAGAGTAGACCAGTCCCCCCAAGCAGCACCACGTTCACGGGTTTGACGCATGGGTCAGCCACCGCCGGGCTCAACCATATTAGAGGGAACCCAACGACCCGGCCCATACGCCACCGCAAGTCAGGACACTTTAGTGAGCATGAATACTCAGTCAGCCAGATGTTGTCACGACAATCTAATTAATGGCTTCCCAATTGCATAGTCGATTCGCACTACAATGTTGCACAATTACGTAGTTTTTACAAACAAATTTTGTTAAGCACTGTGTTTCCCGTGTCGAGCTGGAGTCTCCACACACCAAGCTTTCTTATCGTTCAAATATTCATCCAATCCATAGTACGCTTTCTTACATAGATATTGCTTCACGTGGCATTTAAACCTTTTTTCTGGAAGATTCACAATATCATCAGGTATTTTATTATAGTAGCGTACACAGAGCCCCACAAAAGAAGTACTGACTTTAGCCAATCTATAGTTATCACGAGCTAGTTTATTTCTATTTCTGGTATTACGATTGTGAATATCAAAATTATTTTTAAATTCGTGGATATTTTTTCTAACGTACATAATATTTGCATAAATATATTGACATGGAACTGTCAAGATGTCTATTTCTTTAAACAGTTCTCTAAGTGATTCCCGACACCGAAGTTGGTAAATTGCTCTAATGGCTCTTTTCTGCAAAATAAAAACTGTGTTAATATCGGATGCCCTACCCCACAATAATATACCGTAAGACATTATACTATGAAAGTAACTGAAATAAACTAACCTAGCTGTTGCTATGTCTGATAACTGTCTGATTTTCCTCACTGCATACGCAGCCGAGCTAAGCCTCCCCGACAGAGAAGATATATGAGGACTCCATTGTAGTTTAGCGTCAATAGTTATACCTAAGAAGACTGTACTGTCTACCAGATCAAGCCGTTCATTATTTAACACAATGTCACCCCTACAGCTGTTTACATTTGGTAAAGTAAATTTGATGCACTTAGTCTTCTTTGCGTTTAATACCAGGTTGTTAGCCGTAAACCAGTTATGAACCTGTTGAAGAGTGCTATTTATTTCATTATACTGAGGTGATCTTCGGTTTAGTTTAAAAATAAGAGAAGTGTCATCCGCAAATAATACAATGTTCGACAGATTTTGAACTACGCATGGCAAATCATTAATATATACTAAGAATAAAAAAGGTCCTAATATGGAACCTTGCGGCACACCCATTTTTACTAAAGATCCCTTGGATTTCATTTCATTTATTTGTACCTTTTGAATCCTGCCCTCTAAGTAGGACTGAACTAGTTTAAGTGCACTATTTCTGACCCCATAATGTTTTAATTTGAGCAATAGGGTTTCATGTTGAACACAATCAAATGCTTTTGAAAGGTCACAGAAGACACCTATGCAATCGTTAGAATCTTCCCATGCGTCAAAGATATGCTTTATGAGTGCAACACTTGCGTCCGTGGTAGAACGTCCCTTTGTAAATCCGAATTGCTGTTTGTGCAGTAAGCAATGTTTATTAAAATGAGACAGCAATTGGTTAAGTATGATTTTTTCAAATACTTTACTTAGGACTGGTAGAATAGATACCGGTCTAAAATTACTAGGATCGCTCTTATCACCTGTTTTGAACAAGGGTATTACTTTACTATATTTCATTAAATCTGGGAAGACCCCTTCATCTACACATGTGTTAAAGATGGAGGCAAGATAAGGCGCCAGCGTGTCAATTACTTTACTACAAGCCTTAACAGACATTCCCCATATATCTTCCGTACCTTTTACTTTAATTTCCTTAAATGCTTTAATAATAGTGTTTGCATTTACATATTTGAATTTAAATTCATCTGTACAGGTTTTTACATGGTTTTCAAGTATTGAAGCAGAGACAAGAGGTGAAGAATTTAGAAGTTCTGTTGTTTTTATTGGAATATTAGTAAAGAAATTCTCAAATTCTTGTGCTACCTCAATGTTAGAATTAACAGGCCCTTTATCTGAATTTAAAACCAAGTCATTATCGCGTTGTTTAGTTTTTCCTGTTTCGCTGTTAATAATATTCCAAACTGTCTTTATTTTATTGTCAGAACTTTTAATCTTATTACTTATGACGATTGGCGTTCACGGTCATAGCTAAGGCGTGCATCACGATCGGCAGGAGATTCCAAAGAGCGCGCCATAGCTTGACGTTCTCGAGCAGCCTCAAGTCGGACCTGCCGTTCGTCATTTGATTCCTGTGATCTAGCTAATCTCTTTCTTTTGGCTTCTCTACTATTTTTAGAGAGATTGGGTCGTTTTCGAGGCATTGCTACAATAAAGTAACTTAGCCACTTAACGACAATAAAAAGCAACCAATAACCTAATCGCAAAGCAAAAACAAAAGTCCGTTTTACTAACCAAGTCAAATATAGTTTTAATAACTACAATAACAAAGCAACAAATAACCAAATCGCGAAGCAATAACAAAAGTCCGTTTTAGTAACCAAGTCAAATAATTCTATAAGTAGGTAAGTATTTTTTTCCAGAAACAATCAAAATCTGAAAGAAAGCGCTGTGGTTGCTCCTCTGCTTTACCGTCTACACAACCACACAATGACCAAAATACACGACAACAATAACATAAGCCCGAAGGCATCTTTACATCACAATAATAATGGGAGTTTTAGCCAGTACTTTAACTGTTACCGCCTTCACCGCGTGGAGGTACTCCCAGCCTATGCTCTGCGACTCTATAACAGGTACACACAATGAGTTCCCTTAGTTAGGTAGGGTGATTAATTCATCCCAAGTTTAGGCCAGTTAACACTTAGTCACTTGGCGTGAGTTATTATATATTTCACTGTCTAGGTAAAAGTCAATCAAATGAAAAAATCCCATCAAATTCAGTCCTGTAGTTTCTGATATTCAATTTCCTGCCTACCCTCTTAGTCTATTGGCGTGATTATTGCAAGTGATGCTGAGTCAAATAAAAAAAGTCCCATTAAAATCGGCCCAGTAGTTTCCGAGATTCAATTTTCTGCCTACCCCCTTAGTCTATTGGCGTGATTATTTCTATCCTTCTTTACCTTCCAAGTAATGTTGAGTCAAATAAAAAAAAGTCCCATTAAAATCGGTTTAGTAGATTCTGAGATTCAATTTCCTGCCTGCCCCCTAAGTTCATCGGCGTGATTATTTATATCCCAGTTTACTCTCCAGGTGATACTGAGTCAAATAAAAAAAGTCCCGTCAAAATCGGTCCAGTAGATTCTGAGATTAGCCCGGACAAACAGACAGACAGACAGACAGACAGACAGACAAAAATTTTAAAAATTGTTGTTTTGGCTTCTATTACGGTAATTAAGACCCCCTGTAACAATTTTTCATAAAAATCTTCAATGTACAGAAATCGATCTTTTACAGTCTTATTATATGTATAGATATAATTCGCTTTAGCAGTTAAACAGACTCTCTTAAAAGTTTTTGAATACATCCTAACATAATTATTTAATCTGTTTATACGGCTAAAGATGAAATAACTCGACGCAATTTTACATTTTATCGAATATTAGCCGTTCCTCTAAGATAAACCTAAGTTTAGCCGGCTAATCTTAAGTTTATGTTCACACCTGTCTTTAGCCGTAACATATTATATAAAAAAGACGAAATTCAGCTTGTAGAAGAAGTATGTGAAGATAGGTAGATTTAATTATATAGAAAATCCTATTTTTAAATTAAAAAGTTGAAACACGAAAAAATAGATAATGCGAATAACGAAGTTATTTAAATAAATAACTTAGATTTTACACCGTCTCGTAGCCATTTGCTACGGCGTAGCCACTGCTGGCGTTGAAGATGGTTTTCATAACGCGATTATAAAATATATTTTTTAATAATTTTAAGACCTCCCGAGATTTTAACCTACACACTAATAAAAATAATATGATAAAAGATAATCATGTACTCATGGAAATACATCTGAGGCGCCTACGCCGTAGCATTCAGCTACGACATGTCTACGACTTTATGTTTTTAGGAGTGGAATGAGGAGTTAGAACTGTCAGCGCAACGATGGGCAAACCAATGTATGAAGCATAGTTCCCCCGACATTAAGGATACTTGCCGTGACTTAGGTAAACTTATTTTTACCCATTTACGTAATATTTCCTAATGGCATATTTGATGACTATTTATCCAACTAATCATTGTAATACGAGCATCATTTCAGAACGGCTGAACCGAATTTGATCATTCATTTTATTTTTAGGACAAGGTATTTATAAACTTTTTGCGAAGGGAAAAATAATTTTACTCCCATGGAAGAAATAATTGAGGCGTGCGGAATCGCGAACGGACTATTTATTTATACACCTATTGCTATATTTCTATATACCGTGAAATTTAACTGGTTGTTTATCTGAAACGTGGTAGAACATAGATTGAAATCACAAAATTAAAATTCAACTTGTCATACAAAGTGGCCGGTCTGACTGAAGTTTATATGAAATATTATTTTTGAGATTTCAACCTGTTCCTTAGGGAATAGAAATAGACAAAAAACAACAAACAAACAACAACAACATACATCTGTGCGCTTCTGTTATTATTCTAAGCATATCTACCCTTAATAACAAAAATAAATTCAGGAAAGCAAAGCAACCAACAATTTCAACTTTTATTTCGCATACTTCTTTTTTTGAAATCGCAATCAAAACATTAAAGCAAATTAATAAATCCAATATTTGATTGTTGCATTAGGTTCGTTGTCGGTGGGACAGAACATAGCGACTATATACGGCGAAGCTCCCGGCCTCACTCCTTTAGCACTCGTCGATGTGTGGTACATGGAGCTGTTGAATATCAACGCGTCCATCCTGCCAAGATACCAAGTGTAAGTCATCCATCATTAACACCAGATGATAAACAGCCTCCGTGGTCGAGTGGTCAAAAGCTCGTCTGACGTTACGGAGGTTCCGGGTTCGAATTCCGGTGGGGAGCTGTCGAACAAACATCACTTTGTGAGACTTTCCTCAGTTTGGTTAGGACATTGCAGGCTGAATCACCTGATTGTCCACGGATGTAGTCGTTATTGGAGCCATGTCGGAAGCCTAAGGCGGTTCTATAATTCCGACACCAGGGTTTGTGAGGTAGGTTAACCTCGAAACCCACACGATAAGCAAGCAACACCAGATGATCATTGGCGGCAGTTCACTGCTGGATGTACCTATAGGCTTTTCCGTTGGCGCTTGGCCCCAACTTCGTTCGCACGCATACAGCTGCTTTCAGCCTATATCTATTAACACAAAGTTATTGTTACAAGCTACTTATGTGCGAGTATATTGGGTTAAAATGACAGCTTTGTGAATACTCAAAGGACATGCTCAGTCAGACAATGGTGTTATAAGAAACTATCCCCGAGAAGCTTCTCTTTACTTAACAGAAATTTTTGACTTATTCATACTGTTTTATTAGAATGATGATTTTGTATGGGTGTCGAATATTTCGTTTCCGAGATATGTTTCTTTGGGTAAGTTGCTCAAAAGCATTGACTGAATTCATGTTATTTCAGTATTTGCTAAGCCGTGAACGTTGCCGGAACGGAAAGGGACGTCATTTATGTCTCTCACAAGATGAGTCAATAGGCAATGCGGAATAATGCGAGTGGGGGGGGGCATATTGCATTATCAAATATATGATCATCTATTTGATCATTTACATGTAATATATCAAACATATAATATTATATATTTGATAATGTAATAGCCCCTTAGGGAGTATATGGCTGCTTGCTACGTGTGTAGTAGTGACGTATCACTACATAGTATAAAACAAAGTCGCTATCTCTGTCCCTATGTAGGGACATAGGGATGTATGCTTAAATCTTTAAAACTGCGCAATGGATTTTGATGCGGTTTTTTTTAGTAGATAGAGTGATTCAAGAGGAAGGTTTATATGTATAATACATGCATAATATACTTAAGGATACTCCCAATAACCATTTTTCCGTGCGGAGCCGGGGCGGGTCGCTAGTTATAATTATATTCTGTGGTAGTGAGAGGATCATACTGTGGCCGAGGCATTAAGAACGAATATATCCTATTGCAATTGTAACCTGTGGTAGTGTAGTTAGTAACCGTAGGTATTATGCGAAGTATAAGTAAAAATGAGCAATTCGTCTTTTTTATAACCATCATTGCTTACAACTGCTTCGTAAACAGCTCCGTTTAGGTATGAAAGTATGACACATGCATATTCATTCATCCATCTTTATTTTACAACGTCGTGATAGAATAATTTTCACATTCATGGTAAACAACCCCGTTTAGGAGAATTTGTTTGTTCCGCGTTTACGTCTCGGATAACTTTTTCAAACTTACATATTTTATCGCGCGGGTTGAAGTCAGAATTACTGATGATGTATTTCTGTCCTTGGCTTAAAAGAACTTTGTGACTTTGTTTGACTTGTTTAGCGGAAAACAATGGGCTCAATTCTGGCGTGGCCGCTAAAATCTCTAAATTTAATAGAATAGAAAAGAATATACTTTTCATCCCATC
This sequence comes from Teleiodes luculella, assembly GCA_948473455.1. Lineage (NCBI taxonomy): Eukaryota > Metazoa > Arthropoda > Insecta > Lepidoptera > Gelechiidae > Teleiodes > Teleiodes luculella. Next base: position 9,368,254 of record OX419589.1, read on the forward strand.
TATTCGAAAAGGACGACTTGGTTCGCCTTTATGTGCACCCAAAGGTGGTGTTTTCTATAAGAAACTTTTAGCGGGCAGTAATGAGTTTTTAATCCTCTTTATAAGTGCGCCGCAATTATCTTTGCCGCGCACTTTTTTGAATTTGGAACATCTTAGTGTTCAGCACCAAAGAAATCGAACGCAAATATTGTTTGAATAAAGACTGGCTGGTACGACAGCCCATAGTCACGCCGCCGGATGAATGAAAAAAAAAAACAAATTAAAAAAGCGCGAACTACAGCCCGCGTTTTCGTAAATTTTCACGGATTGTTAGAAGAATTCATTGTTTTGTTCATTGTTTTCTCAAATGTAAATATAAGTTTTTAGTTGTTTTAATAAAGGATACTATTTAATTTCAATTTAGTTGTTACTCTATGTTTTATTAAATAATAATATTACAATAAAATATGAGGCGTTTTTATTTTCTCATAGTAGGTGATGAAAAGTAGAGTGTATCACTCGGGCGCAAAATATATTTTTGGCTCTGGCGACGTACTTTGAATCCCTCGCTACGTTCAGGATTCTACTCTAGAATCCCTCACTTCGCTCTGGATTCAAAAAAGCGCCCTCGCCGTAAAAATATTATTTTGCTCCCTTATGATACAATCTACTATTATTGCACACCAGTAATAGTAAATTACAAAAGAAATACAGTTAACAATTAACGTAGCAAAGGTAGCAATTTCTACCAGGCAACTCATATAAGTTGTTGGTCTCTTTCATATCGGAATCGAAAAGGATGGGAGATGAATGAATTTAATTTTGAAAGAATGATATTTAAAATAAGCAGCGCAGCTGTCAAATTCAGTTTAATTTAGTCGGGATGTTTTTAAATGCCTGCTAAATTAGTGCAAACTACGCGTAAAATCGATGTTTGACGTCTCTACTAGATGTTTGACGTCTTACTATCCCTTTTCGTTCTTAAGAACGTGGAAAGGGCATATGAATTTTGAATCTAAGTTAGAGCGTAATATGTAGAATCCGGCCCTGTCTGGATAATTTAAATTTATATTTAGAAAATGTTTTAAAACAAGCTTTCGTAATTTAGTTTCTATATACGTAATTAAACGTGTGTGTGTTTGTTATGCGTAGATCAAAAGAAGTGGGATTCTCGCATTACGACTACTTTACGCAACTCGTCTGGGCTAATTCTAAGCAAGTCGGTTGCGGAGGTGTCAAGTTTAAAGTAAGTAATACAATTTTCCTCTTTATTAAACGCAACCGGACGTATGTAGGTAGGTACATTGATTAGTATTTTCTTTAACCTACCTACCTACCTACTTCTACCTTACCACCACCTTGCCACCTTTAATTTTTTTTAATGTATACCTACTTTTATATTGCTTGTCGAGTGGGTTTCCATGTTAACCTACCTCATCAACCCTGGTGTAGAATTATTGAGCCGCCAATGGCTTCTGACAAGACTCGTAAAACGATTATATTACTACATTCGTCCATAGTAGCTGGGGCCAACAACGGCTTTACGTGTCTTCCGAAACACGCATTCATCTTTCTTGAATGTAACGAAAAGGTTTTGGATTTTGTAAAGATGATACTAGATGATATTTAAACTAAAAATTCTACAAAGTGGTATACGCAAATCAAAATGTCAAAAAGATGTATTTTTTGTTATTTTTGCTTATGGCAACACGACAGCCCGTCTTGTACGGCATCTATTCAACTAAAAAAAGGTTTTTAGTACTATTCAGAAAATCCCTCATTGTCTTTTAAAACTAGACTTTTTTACTTTTTAGGAGATACCGTCTGTTAGCTAAAAATACATAACTTTTGCATTTTGATTTGCGTACCTATCACTGAGTCCGACGACGTTATCACTGAAAACGTACCTTTTCGAAATCACTACATAGTATAAAACAAAGTCGCTTTTTCTGTCCCTATGTCCCTTCCTATGTCCCTATGTATGCTTAAATCTTTAAAACTACGCAACGGATTTTGATGCGATTTTTTTAATAGATAGAGTGATTCAAGAGGAAGGTTTATATGTATAATACATGCATAATATGCTTAAGGATAACCCACAATAACAATTTTCTCGTGCGGAGCCGGGGCGGGTTGCTAGTATATTTTAATTGAGTAACCATAGTAATAATACCGATATATTTTCTTACAAGGAGCGTCTTCAAGACTTAGGCAACGATAAAAAGAGGGCTGTCTACAGGCTAGTGTGCAACTTCGCGCCTGCAGGCAACGTCGTCAATCGTACCGTATATGACGACGGGCCGCCTTGCTCCAGGTGCCCCGATGGAACCTGCGATACCATATATAACGCGCTCTGTAGTTAGTATTTACTTACTTTGCATTTACGTATATTCTATTCAAAACTAAGCAACGCATTGACATGATTTCTTGAACATAAAGAGTTCGAGTATCGGGGAGTCATATAGACTACTTTTGACAGTGAGAAAATATCTTACTTCCTTGGGAAAAGTCGAAAAAATATGCGGCGTAGCCGCGGGCGGATAGCTAGTAGGTACATAAAAATCCACAATAATTCAGCAGACTTGCTTTAGTAAGTAATAATAAAATGATAATAAATAATAAATAATAATATGTGGGACAACTCGCACACGGCCATCTGACCCCAAACTAGGCAGAGCCTGTACTATGGGTGCCAGACAGCTGATATACATTCATATATTATACGAATATACAACATCCAGACACAGGGCAATTGATAATGATTTCCCAGTCCGGTGAAGCTTGATTTGTCGTACCTTTTCGACACAAGCATAGGTCAATAATTAAAAAAAAAAAAAAAAAAAATTATAATGATTTCAAGAGTAGAGCCCCAGATGACAAACTCCATAGATATCCTCAGGTCAAGCAACATGGCAGTACTAAATAAGCAACGGATACCCCACCTCTAGAGGTTTCGGCAAGCTTACAAGAACGGCGGGAGTGGTCTTTCTGTAACCTTTTCATATTCTGTGTGGGTTCTGGGTATTTTAATATACCTATTTTAATATTTTAATTTGTCATTCGCAGGTGTCAAACGCACTACGATAGCTGTCGATCGCACTGAATTTGAATTAACAAGAAATATATTTCGGAGCAAAATGACCAAAGGATTACAATATACAGAACAGACTCCAATAACATCATTGCCGATCGATAGCGCGACCGCCTCTGAATATGAAGACAACATTACACCTTTTGGCTATTTCCAGCACATACATGAATTTGTTAGACCAACAATCGCAACAACCACTAAGAAAATATCTCCCTGTAAAGATTTGGCAGTAGACGATTTTGTTGAGCTATTGAAAAAGAAATTAAGCACGGATCCAATGTTTAAGGATATGTTACAGTCATCGATAACAAGTCCTGAACCAGCTGGAAACGGTTTTACGGATGCATTAGCTATAATTGGCAAAATTTATAAAAAAAAAAACTCACCGACCCCTATTACTGAACTACCGAGCAAAGATTATGTGAACTCTACGTTACTCGTCGATTTAGTCGAAGCTGTTATTTTTCGTAATGGTAGTAAGTATTAGCATTAGGCACTTGACTTTACATCTGTATTTCTTATTGTGCTTTAGCTTGATTTCACGTGTATTATATCATATTATCGACACCGGCTTAAACTCTTATCATATTGATGATTAATACCTGAGCACCTGGTACCGCTTTCAAATCATCACCACAAGACACTTTACAAATACAGCAAACCAACATTTCTAACTTCGCTTAACTTCGCGATGAACAGAACTAATAAAAGCGTGTTAATAAAAATGGGTTACATATTGTAATGTCAGAAATCATAATGCCTTTACCTAAAATGTATGAGCCCAAAATACCCGAAATCGAAATATTTTATATTCAAAATGACAAGTAGGTATAATACCAATGATCTAAAGTACCTTACGGTCGAATAACCGAAGCCCAAAAAATTAAATGTACTAAATACTTAACCCTAAAATATTCAATCATAAAAGACTACACCCAAAAAACCAGGGAAAATATTTTTTTTCCACTTTAAATTTTAATTCAATTGACATAATTTTCATATCCTATAAAAATTACTTACTATAAAATTAATTTGTATAACGTTAAATTTCTATAATAATCATTTCCTATTAAAAATACCAATTGACTTTTGTTTTTTTACTATTTTATGAGAAACAGTATTATCCAGAAAATGGGGAAATTAAAGCAGTTAACTTTATGTAAGGCTTAAATCTGCGAACCACATACATCATACTCAGCGGGTGCGAGCGCAGCGAGAACGGAAGTTTGGGGCACCCCGACTACTGTTGGTTAGGTTCGCTTTGCTCCCCACCTCTTTCACCATACCTTTCGGGTTAGGTTGACATGTATGCATGCCTGTACGCTTGCATGCTTGCTTTGCATGCTTGCATGCATGATTACTTACATGATTGCTTGCATGTTTGCTTACGTGTTTGCTTGCATGCTTGCTTGCAACAGGCGTTTGTATTACATATTCGCCTTCTGGTAAAACTTCTGTTTTGAAGGAAATAATTTTACAAATGGAAGGAAAAAATTATAGGAACAAATTATACACCGTGCTTTTTTAACCGTCTTACAAACGAAGCCCAATGTATATGCCCGTGATATAGAATATCTTGGCAATGTTATTTTTTTTTTAAGAAAAAAAATCTAGGATTTTTTTAATAAAATATTCGATCGAGAGATCGAAAAATGTGTTTATCTCATATTTTTCTTTTGTTTTCCCATTATTTACGATTCTCACGCATGCGCAAATTGTTACTAAATTGTAAATATTATGTACAGGTTGATTCAAAATTATTTTGCATTATTTTATTTTACTTCACGGTTTTATTATTTTATTAATAAAAAAAAAATAACATTGCCAATATATTCTATGTCACGGGCATAGGTATACATTGGGCTTCGTTTGTAAGACGGTTAAAAAAGCACGGTGTATTAAATAAAATTATATAATGTAAAATTATATGAATTGTCTGTTATATTATTTGAATAATGGGCTAAGCAAAAATTATATAAACTGAAATGATATTATTTAATCATTATCATACTTATATATACAGGGCGTCCCACGGCTATGCCACATGGAGGGAAAGTACCTTAAATATTGTAGGTAGAACATTTTACTGAAAGAAGACATTATTTTATTTCTAAAAACTATCAAAACTGCATTCATACATTTTGTAATAGATACATGGTTTAGCCGGGAATCGAACCCGCTACACGAGAAAAAAAAATCACCCTGTAGTTTTATCATACCAATCGAAAGGTTTCATCATAAGGATAATTTTTTGCTAAATAACATAGTGTCAGAAATAAAAGGAAGACTATGAATTTTAACATTTTATGTGGCCGGCCGAGATCGCCAAATCTAGCCCCGTTAGATTTTTTAATGGGATTATGTAAAAAAAATTAGTTTATAAGAACCGGTACGAAAGTGTCCACGAGCTACAAACAGAACTTAGACGTATTATTCTAAATATCCATCACAACAAGTTAAAAAATCGACAGGGAGTGAAATAAAGAGTGTGATTTGTATTCAACGGGTCATTTCGAACATTTGATAAAATTGATAAATTTTGTATTAAAAATGTTAAAATACATAGTCTTCCTTTCATTTCTGACACTATGTTATTTAGCAAAAAATAACCCTTATGATGAAGCCTTTTGATCGGTATGATAAAACTACAGGATATTTTTTTTTCTCGTATAGCGGGTTCGATTCCCGGTTAAACCATGTAATTATAAAAAAATGTATGAATGCAGTTTTGATAGTTTTTAGAAATAAAATAATGTCTTCTTTCAGTAAAATGTTCTACCTACAATATTTAAGGTACTTTCCCTCCATGTGGCATAGCTGTGGGACGCCCTGTATACTATACTATGTAATATTTACTATATATTATATTATATATTATTATTATAAAGAGGAAAGAATTGTATTTTTGTGTGTGTGTGTGTGTATGTGTGTATGTTTGTAATGAATAAACTCAAAAACTACTTAACTGATTAAAAAAAAATTTCACCATTAGAAAGCTACATTCACTCTGAGTAACATAGGCTACCTTTTACCGCGGCGGAAAGCTAGTCTATTATATAAAAATGAAAGTCCTGACTGACTCACTGACCTATCAGCGCCCAGCCCAAACCGCTGAACGTATAAAGATGAAACTTGGTACAAACATCCCTTGGGTGACGGAGGCACGAGATAAGAAGCGATTTTTCGAAAATAGTTACCCAAGGGAAGATATGGGGGTTGAAAGTTAGTATAGGGAAAAAAAATTAGTTGCAGATATTGATTTGAAAATTTGTACGATTACTCCTTGCATAAAATAAATGAAAACCTATTTCGGGATTTTTCTCCAAAACAACACCCAAGGGTAGAAATTAAGGTTGTCACTTTTTTTAGTAAAAATTTTTTTTTACATTTTCCTCTTTGAAACTTTTTAAGATAACTCCTACAAATAAATAAATTGACACGTGTTTCGTCATTTTTTGTTAAATCACCCCCAAGGGGTGAAAAGAGGGTTAAAATGGCTCATCAACGCCCAGCCCAAACCGTAAAACCTAGAAAGCTGAAAATTGGCAAAATCATTCCTTGGGTGACGTAAGCATGAGATAAGAAGCGATTTTTCGGAAATCGTCACCCAAGGGGTGAAAATAGGGGTTGAAAGTTTGTATGAAGAAAAAAAATTAATTTAACGTTTTGACTTGAAACTTTACATGGTTATAATTGACAAAAAATAAACGAACACGTGTTTCAGGATTTTCCGCAAATAGTTACCCAAGGGAAGAAATGGGGATTGAAAGTTAGTATGGGAAAAAAAAAAATTGTTGCAGATTTTGATTTGAAACTTTGCAGGGTTATACTTGACGATAAATAAACGAACACGTGTTTCAGGATTTTTCGCAAATAGTTACCCAAGGGAAGAAATGGGGGTTGAAAGTTAGTATGGGAAAAAAAAAATTGTTGCAGATTTTGATTTGAAACTTTGCAGGGTTATACTTGACGATAAATAAACGAACACGTGTTTCAGGATTTTTCGCAAATAGTTACCCAAGGGAAGAAATGGGGGTTGAAAACTAGTATGGGAAAAAAAATTAGTTGCAGATATTGATTTAAAACTTTGCAGGGTTATACTTGACAATAAATAAACAAACACGTGTTTCAGGATTTTTCGCAAATAGTTACCCAAGGGAAGAAATGGGTATTGAAAGTTAGTATGGGAAAAAAAAAATTGTTGCAGATTTTGATTTGAAACTTTGCAGGGTTATACTTGACAATAAATAAACAAACATGTGTTTCAGGATTTTTCGCAAATAGTTACCCAAGTGAAGAAATGGAGGTTGAAAGTTAGTATGGGGAAAAAAAATTAGTTGCAGATATTGATTTAAAATTTGCAGGGTTATACTTGACAATAAATAAACGAACACGTGTTTCAGGATTTTTCGCAAATAGTTACCCAAGGGAAGAAACGGGGGTTGAAAGTTAGTATGGGTAAAAAAAATTAGTTGCAGATATTGATTTAAAACTTTGCAGGGTTATACTTGACAATAAATAAACGAACACGTGTTTCAGGATTTTCTGCAAATAGTTACCCAAGGGAAGAAATGGGGATTGAAAGTTAGTATGGGAAAAAAAAATTGTTGCAGATTTTGATTTGAAACTTTGCAGGGTTATACTTGACAATAAATAAACGAACACGTGTTTCAGGATTTTTCGCAAATAGTTACCCAAGGGAAGAAATGGGGGTTGAAAGTTAGTATAAGAAAAAAAAATTAGTTGCAGATATTGATTTAAAACTTTGCAGGGTTATACTAGACAATAAATAAACGAACACTTGTTTCAGGATTTTTCGCAAATAGTTACCCAAGGGAAGAAATGGGTATTGAAAGTTAGTATGGGTAAAAAGAATTAGTTGCAGATATTGATTTAAAACTTTGCAGGGTTATACTTGACAATAAATAAACGAACGCGTGTTTCAGGATTTTTCGCAAATAGTTACCCAAGGGAAGAAATGGGGGTTGAAAGTTAGTATATGGAAATAAAATTAGTTGCAGATATTGATTTAAAACTTTGCAGGGTTATACTTGACAATAAATAAACGAACATGTGTTTCAGGATTTTTCGCAAATAGTTACCCAAGGGAAGAAACGGGGGTTGAAAGTCAGTATGGGTAAAAAAAATTAGTTGCAGATATTGATTTAATACCTTGCAGGGTTATACTTGACAATAAATAAACGAACACGTGTTTCAGGATTTTTCGCAAATAGTTACCCAAGGGAAGAAATGGGGTTTGAAAGTTAGTATATGGAAAAAAAAAGTTGCAGATATTGATTTAAAACTTTGCAGGGTTATACTTGACAATAAATAAACGAACACGTGTTTCAGGATTTTTCGCAAATAGTTACCCAAGGGAAGAAACGGGGGTTGAAAGTTAGTATGGTTAAAAAAATTAGTTGCAGGTATTGATTTAAAACTTTGCAGGGTTATACTTGACAATAAATAAACGAACACGTGTTTCAGGATTTTTCGCAAATAGTTACCCAGGGGAGGAACGGGGGTTGAAAGTTAGTATGGGGAAAAAAATTTAGTATAAACGCCCAGCCCGAATCGCTATACCTAGAAAGGTAAAAACTGGCAAAAAAAATTCTTGGGTGACGTAAACATGAGATAAGCGGAGATTTTTAAAAAATCGTCACCCAAGTTGTGAAAAAAGGGGTTCAAAGTTTGTATGAAGAAAAGACATTCGTTGGACGTTTTGACTTGAAACTTCGCAGGGTTCTACATGACAATAAGTTAACGGACACATGTTTCAGGATTTTTCCGACCAACAACCCCTAAGGATTGAAATAGGGGTTGAACGTTTGTATGAAGAAAAAAAATTCGTTGGACGTTTTGACTTGAAACTTCGCAGGGTTATACTTGACAATAAATAAATGAACACGTGTTTCGGGATTTTTCCGACAAATAACCGTTAAGGGTGAAAATAGGGGTTGAAAGTTTGTATGAAGAAAAAAATCGTTGGACAATATTTAATATAAAAAAAAACATATACATATACGGTCGAATTCAGAAACTCCTCTTTATTCTGAAGTCGTTAAAAAAATTAATACGTGTTTCGAGATTTTTCCGACAAACAATCCCAACGGGTTAAAATAGGGGTGGAAAATTTGTATGGAGAAAAAAAAATTGTTGGTCGTTTTGACTTGAAACTTTGCAGGCTTAGAGTATAAATAGAAAAATTTCTGGGAGGTTTGCAGGATTATATTTGACAGTAAATAAAACCAAACCCACAAGGGTTGCAATAGGGGTTAAAATTTATAAGGAGAAAATAAAATCTTCGTATGGCACTTGATCAAATCTCTATACTGCGTTCACAAACCATCCGTTTTAAATAAGTCGGAATTTAACATAGATTTTCGTAGTAACTAAACTTAGGGCTACTGACCCTTTATATACGCGGGCGACGCCGCGGGCAACAGCTAGTAACTAATAAAATTATGGATTAGACTAGTTCTTTGAGCACCCTCAAAATGTGGTCACAAGGTCTTAATTCCTAAACTATCGACCATACAATGTTGGAACTAAATATAGATGATTCCTCATATAATTATGCGTATGATTTTAACATAAGACATATAAAATCATGTATAATATTTTGAAAAATAATATTTCAACATCGAAAACGGGATCAAAATAGTCGTTCTTCGCAGGTCACACTTGGTTCGCGCTCAAGGTAATCCTTGATAAGTTTTGCATTTAATGCGTAATTGTATAATTTATTACGTGGAATGAATAGTTTTTTAACTAGGCACATATTTATAAAAGAATATTCATTTTATCTCTTTGTTTCGAAAAATTATATTATATAACATCTTTGTCACACGATTTCGCTGGTTTCGTGAGCGCTCAATGAAACTACACCTACCTTCCAAGAGCGCAAACTTGTCGCTGCAAATTTTAGCTTGCAGATACTTGGTTGGTAGTGACCCAGCATTAGTGGAGGACACCAGTGTACTCATCGCTTCAAAACTAAATAAATACGAGGTAAGTTATTCTTCGAATATTTTCAAGTTGGGCTGGTCATGTAACTTTCATGCGCATATGTAGAAAGATATATTATGTTATTATCAAAAAAATCTTTTTAAGAAAAAGAAGACAGATCGAGCGAGTTTATTGTCATGTACTTCATTTGTAAACTTACTCATTACTTTTGTCATAATTCTCAAAAATGTGTTATTTTTGTAACTTTCGTGGCCCAATTTTCGTGGATGACCATGAAAGTTACCTGATGCGCCACGAAAGTTACAAATGTCCATTAAATACTCCTTATTTCTTGTGATGCAGTTATTGCATTTGCCCCTAATTATACCGAAAGCTAGAAATAAAATATTCTAGCACGTTTGATGTGTTTTTTTCTATGTAATATGTAATTCTGTGTCTGTAAATGCTCTCTCGTAACAAATTTCATAATGTAGTCAGCACAAAAGTCAGCTTTTTAATATTATTGAATGAGTAAAAACTTTCAAAGTCAACTTCAATAAGTTTTACTGTAAAATTTTTTTTTCAGATTACTTTCGAACGGAAACTGTGCCATCACAGAGTTCAGAGGAGCGGCGGGAGAAGAAACATGCAATATCTCTGTTATTTGTTCATTGATTTACATTTAGTAAAAACTGTACACATTGTTTTTAGGGCTATTTTAATTTACATCTATTTATATTAAGTTTGCATTATAAACAAAAATCGCCACGAAGGTTACGCGGAGAATGTTTTCTGAAGAACTAGTCATTAAGTTACACACCCCATTTTACGCAGTTATGACAATGACACATGTAATGTTTTGTAATTTAAGGATAATTGAAGAATTTTGAAAATTGAGATAATAATTATTAGTATTTCAAATTTCGGAATTGTACAGTAAGATGTACAGTCTAAAGCATTGAAAACGGACCCCCCGGTAGATGTCGTAAGCGGCAACTACCCTACATACAACTGTTAACTCATAAGGTGTATTTTTTCGAAAGTGGGTATTTTGCCTTTAGCAGGAAGTGACCTATTTCGTCCATTCTTAGTAATTGAACTTGGCTCAATGGTCACAATACATAGAGTAAAATTTAAGTTCATAAGTTCAATTCTGGGTATTTTTTCCTGAAATTGTATACTTCTTTTTATCCTTTTTTTATTTAAATTATATCAATAAACTGTAACTAAAATACTATTTTGTTTATTAGGTTTAATGAAAATCAAATTTGAATAAAATAGAAGACAATATGGTTATATTATTACTTTATTCTTTATTTAATATTTATATTAATATCTAAGTTAGTATAAATGAATTTACAAGAGTTATCGGTAAAATATATAGATAGGTAAATATAGGTGTATATTTTCTATTAAGAGAGAACAAACATGTTATCTTTGCTATCGATAACAATTTACATCTCTCTTGGGACATATAAAAGGTTAAATTTAAAAAGATTATAGACTATACATAGCACGAACTGCAGGCAGCATGACATCTTTTAATATTTCCAAATAATCATCACTATTCGTGCGGCTTCCCACTTCAACTAAGTCTCCAGGAACTACAGACATCCAAGCCCAATAACCTGAAAATAATAATATTATGATAAGTAAGTAAATAAACTAATATTTTGATCGTTACCCGTTTTGGTAAAAATATATACTTAACTGAATAATACTTATTTTCAATAGTAAGTAAATAAAGTATTTATATAAATAAAAAGGAAGAAAGAAAATAAGAAGAACATTAACAAGGTACAAACTGTATTTTTAAATAAGTAAACAAAAATTTTTTATAGATTTTTTTCGAACAAAAATTGCTTGCTTACCCAAGGATATTCTGCCTCATTGGTATAACATTCAGAAGACTATAATGTTCTCCTATTCTTCTCCACAGAATTTTTCCTCACACTTTGTCAGATTTGTAGCACTTTTAGTTGGTGAAAATTTTAAATCTTTTTATCCATCTGCACACCGTATTTCTCTGTAAAAGATAATGATTAATTACATAAATAAATTAAACCGTTATATTATATCACGATTCACGTTTAAAATATCAATACACAACATTAATTACAAAATAACCTAAAGACTTACCGAGACGGTTATTTTAATTCCATTATTTTGTTCCCGCAGAACAAACTTGTCGTAGCCTTAAGAAAAACACTCAAGTGACGCATGATGTAATAATTAATAATATAATTATAAAATTTTTAAACGCAAGATGCACACCTTTTGTAATGGCTGACTTATCCTATTGAATATTCTCATTTCAACGCTTATTACCTTTTATTTATATTCACTTACCCACATTTTTATTTTGTTATAGCTATTAACTTCGCCTTCAAACATCTCGTCAGCACTCGGCGGTCATCGGAATAGTTCGTAGACGTAGACAAATGCAACAAGACACTACGTTATTTGAGACGGTTCATAACAAGCGCTGTGGCTCAGTGGTAGAATCACGAGCGGCTGAGGCGGCGGCGATGTTTGCGTAGTTGGGAGTTCGAACCTCCGTCCCTACGATTTATTTAAAAAAAAAAATACTTTACTGATTGCGATATACGACGAAAGAAATAAATCAATTTGAAACCACAAAAACTGGCTAGACGAGATGGAGCAGTGTGTGTGTGTGTGAGGAGCGTTTATCTGCCTATTGAGAACGACAGCTATATGCTAGCAAGTAGCTGTTGTTGTTCGTTTATTTGTAAAGTGTGGGGGTCGATTTCTCTGCAGGAGACTGTACTAGATTAAGGTATTATGAATAATAAGGTATTTCGATTTCTTGTATTTTGGGCTCATGAATTTTAGGTAAAGGCATTATGATTTCTGACATTACAATATGTAACCTAAAAACGGTGTATACGTAAGAATCGATGATGAGTTTTGTTGGGCTCATAGTGACTCGGTTGCACAATAATAATTGGTAGTGCTTCCTCCAACAGCCCGGAAAGCCAAGATGATGCGGGTTCGAGTTCGTGTCCGAGCACTATGTTTTCCATTCATACTACGATCACAATAATCGTACATTTCGCTAATATTGTCAGTAACCAAAATAACCAAAACCAAACCAAAATCAAATCAATCATCACATAACCAAATTATAATATTGTATAGCAGTATCTCAATTAAAGTACAAAAATTTGAATAAGTTTCAGATAATGTAAGAAATTCTCAAGTGATAACAAGAACTACAACACCGGAATCATATGTTAGTCCAGTTAAAATTCAAGCAGAATTTGCGGAAGTTAATCGTAATTCAGATTTCACAGGACATTTATTTTTTCCTGAAGATATGGATGATGAGAGTAAAAACGCAGAATCTACGGAATCATACTACGATGTACCCCAGTCTTCTGTACCTGAAGGCATTGAGGATTTTAAAAGAAGCAAAGTCACAAAAGACTTTTTAGATGAAATTCTTGATTCTGAAATCGTTACGGAAAGTACGACTAAGGTTATTTTGTTATCACCTGACTACATAAATGTATACAAAAGCGGTCACAGTAGTATGAAAAAGTTTTTGAAGGAAATTGGAGAACGAAATAATCCTGTTACATAATATAGTAAAATATAACTTTCCTATATCATCTTACATAAATTATATTGTATGTGAGTGTAGTTGAATAAAATAAAATATTTTGTACAATTTCATCAATAAATAAAATGTACATTATTTTTCCCTTTTTTCAGAGTATGACAATAGAAACATAGCGATTAACAAGCGAGCATTACAGCAGAAAAGGAAGAAAAGATATAACACTTTACATGATTGTAGTAATCACAATACGGACATTACAAGTGGTTATTACGTTGTAACAGAAAAATGTGACAAACATATTATGTCAACTGAATGTGGAGACACAGTGATACAATATGGTGCGTTAATAAGTAGGTTAGCTGCCGATATCAAACGGTTACATTTAAACAAAAATTATCATTGTTCCGGATGCCCCAGAAATCACTGTCTATCTGGAGTTATAATATTGTTCGTTACTTTGGAAATTAGTCTTAATTTAATAAAATAGCTGTGTAAATTACAATCACTTTTATTCAACATACGGGTTAAATTGACCCACAACGTATCCAATGAATATGTTTTTAAAAATTACTAAAATCCAAACAAATTTGCTTGAATGTTTAGAAGTGTCAAAAGTACCTGCATTGCAAGGGCATTTGCGACACATATTTGATGTTTTATCCATGGTACTGGATTTTGTAAGCTTATTCAGTACCAGGTAATACAGATCACCATATGACATTAGTGGGTTTGCATATGGCCCTTCTTTATTTTTAAGTGTACAGTGATCACATCGCAATATATCATCGAGATTTCTCTTGCACCTCGTGTCTTCTGCTGTGTAACTTTTATCTTCTTCTTTTTTTGTATAATGCAAAATGGTCTTTTTTTCATTTATATTCTTATATGGTTCTTGCCGTTTAACTATTCTATCTGAGTGTTCGTTAAAATCATCTCGTTGTACATCGAGTGAACGTCGTTCGCAATAATCCTCATCTTCCAATGTTTCCTGTCCTGGAAATAGGGTTGTCATAGGCAGAGTTGATATTTTATTTCGGTTCATAAAGTCTCTTGTACATGTAGATGTACGTGTACATCCTTCAACGTACCCAGGTGGTGTTCTAGAGCCTCCCCCCCCTTGTGCAGCGATACCTGGATTAAGTATGCTTCCGTCACTTGCAGTAGCTGTAAAAACTGTCCATGTGCAAGTCAGTCGACGAGTGCAATATTTTTTACGGTGAAATGGCGTATTTATACTATAATTTTGTGGCGGGTTTCCCTTCGGTGTTATTATTGTTACTGTTGTTGCTGATTTTGAAGTCGCCGTCGTTGTAGTCGCCTTCTTTGTTGTAGTCGTAGACGGCGTCGGCGGAGAGTTCGGCGGAGACTTCGGCGGCAGTACCTGCTGCTTTTTTTTTGCATTATTACGACGAGCATTCAATTCCTCGCTGTTAATTTTTCTCAAACGCATCAATTCTTTAAATGACAAAAACTTTTCTTTATTGTACTGTATTTGATTATGTTCATTCTCTTCTTCAAAACTCTTCAGTTCAATTGTTATTGGTTCTGTCGATGTTTCATCATTTAAGCTGTTATGAGTAGTTTTCCAAGTTTTTCTATTTTTATGATTAATTAGTGTCGTATATTGCAGTGATTTCAAAATCATTTGATTTTTATTTTCATTTAACTGCCAAAATGTTTCACGATTATGTCTTTTTCTGGAATTAAAAGTGCTATATGAATAATCAATTTCTTCATCCACGTAGTGTGGTAATTCAATATTCATTGTAATCTCTTTGTAGTTTTTGAAATCGGGTTTTTCTTTCCTTTTATATATCATTCTTTTCTTGTTAATATTTGGTCTATTGCGGAGAAGCCGTATTCTCTTGCTTGTGGATATGGCATCTTTATTTAGCGAGTTTTCGCTTGTCAAATCACCACTTCGACGAGCTAAATTTGGGAATAAGTCATAATAGTGTAGTTCACTAGATTGTCTAGTGTCACCTTTTGTAACAGTATCATCCATTCTCCTGCCAATGTTAGGACAGCACGGTGATGCAGCGGTGGCATGGCAGGGGCAGCGGCAGGTGGTTTCGCAGCAGGAGCTGCTGGCAGGCGGCGGGCAGACGGTGGATGAACTGCACCCGCACTTGTCATGAGGCTGAACGTGGGGATATTGCACTAAGGGTAAACAGGGCCTTGTAACTCTGCAACCGATATTTTGTCCCCTAGTACATCTATCAGTTATGCAAGGCAAAGGTGAATTGCAGTTGACCATCACTGGTGCATGTCGAGTGCATTGATTACATTGATTAAAATGTCTTCTGTAATTTGTGGTTGCTTGGAGATCATTTAACGGAGTGAATGGTTGTGTAAGTAGACCAAATCTTCTAAAGTTTTCTACAGTAGGAGATGTATAATATGGTGGTATGAAGTTATTTCTGTGACCATGATAGACTCCTCCGTGGACTTTATCTGGTTGGTAGAATTGTTGTAGAAAATTCCTTGAATCATTTAAATTGTTCATCATAGGTACGCCATGTATCAAATGGGACATCTCAGCTGTAAAAATAAAATTTATAGCATGTCAATTTTTTAAATTATTCCTCTAAAATGAATGAGATTTTGAATTTCTTAACTCCTAAATTAAATTGAAAATAAATAAAGCAAAATTTTGAAGAATGTGATTAATACAGTCAAGTGCAGCTTAAACTTAACAATTTGGTTTTGGTAACGTTTTCTTGTAACTATCATGAAGTGTAAAATTACATAGGATTAGGATTAGTAAGTAGTAACATATAAAATTATATTACTGAAAAAAAATTACGTTGTCTCTTATATACCTACATAGAGGTACTATTTATGAAAGTAAGACTACGGGTTGCTTATGGAAGACAGAAAAAAAAAAACTAAAATCGTACCTTGTGAGTTATTATTAACAACGTGTCTGGATTTATGATGTCTGTGATATTCATCATCATCGTCATCTGTACTGGATTGTTTAAGTTTATGTTTGAGAGGGTCTATATCTTGTTTTACTGAGCTATTTGCCAAATTTAAAATTCTTAATAAACTTGTTACTGGAAGACTTCCGACCGTAATTTTTCTACCTGAAAGGAATTTCTTTCAATTAACCGTCTACTGTTGTGTGGCTTTGCAAAATTTATATGGCGAGTTTTTAATAGAAAATTGTAAATTGTGTTAATGAACTTGAAAATTAATAATAATACCCCGCGACTACGCCTGCGTTGTTTTTCGACTTTTCCGTAGTAACTTATAGCTATCACACGGGATTTTTTAAAATTATGGCGATTAAAAGTATCCAAGATGTTGACCGGGAATATAATATAAATAAATAAATATAAATATGTGGGACATCTCACACATGGCCATCGGACCCCAAACTAGGCAGAGCCTGTAACTATGGGTGTCAGACAGCTTATATGCATACCTACATATATAAATATACAACATCCAGACACAAGGCAAACACAAGTGCTCATCACACGAATGTTTGCCCTGGGCGGGATTCGAACCCGCGACCTTGTGCTTCGTAGGCAGATGTACTACCAACTAGGCTACGAGGCCGTCAAGATAAGGTACCAACATGCATCAATTCAATCATATCGGTGTAACCATGAAGGAAGAAAAAAATTTACGTGGATTTTTTTTTCCTTCATGGGTGTAACAGTTTCGGAGATAAGCCCGTACGATCTGCTGATAATAATTTTTAAACTATCCCACCCACGGGAACTTTATAATTTTCCGGAATTAAAAGTATCTAAGATGTTCACCGGGAATATGTAGCCATAGCTACCATGCAAATCGGTCCATAAGTTTTGGAGAGAATTTTGGAGAGGAGAGAGAGAGAGCCCGCACAAATAGACAAACAGAGAAACAAAATTTTAATATATCGCTTCTTACATTCCCCTGAATTGGTTTTTAGCTTTTTTTTTCTATGTACATATTTTCGACGTCTACTGTTATCTATCTATCTATCTATCTATCTATCTATATATATAAAAGAAAATCGTGTTAGTTACAACACTTATAACTCGAGACCGGCAGTACCAATTTTCATGATCTTTGTTTCAATTTATTCGTCTTCATCCTATATATAGGCAAATAAAATATTGATAAAGTTTTCCAAAATATAAGTTTTAAGCAAAACATATTTAATTACTTTGTGGTTGGCAAGAACAGAGGCCAGTGAAGACATGGTTCGCGTCGCACCCGTCGGAGCATTGTGTTGCGGCAATGCCGAGCGCGTACACTGGCTTCCCGTTAACGTTCCCCGCCGGCGCGAAGTTGCACACAAGTCTCTCGATTACTAACTTATGCTTCAACTGAAAATAAATAAATACATGTCCGTGGTTTGCGCCAACTGCAGCTCTACTTTAAGGACGGAACGTCACATTAAAATGTTCAAAAGTTGTGTTGTGAAAATATATATTTGTAAATAATTTCAATCTAGACAATCCTGCGAAGTAGTAAATGCCTTTAGGTTGAACAAAATGCTGTGTTGTAATTTATATTGGAACTCCATATCAAAAATGAAAATAAAATAAATATAATATCCATACCAAATTAATTACAGAACAATAACAGTACCAGGAGTTTCTGAGCTAAGCTACAGACAGCGACAGTTCATGATATTGAAATTAAACAACATTTTGAAAATAATAATCGAAAACCAACTTTCCATGAAAAGCGATTAGGTGCAGAACTCGCTGTATCACTTTTGGCGGCGACGACCGCGTCGCGGAACTTCCCTTACTATTACCACTATTACTAGGGACCACAATTTAGTATTCTGTGCTATTACTATGAACTTTAATATAATTCCTTTCCGTCACACGGTTCCTTCACTTCACACGGACGAGGCGCGGCCAGTCCCAACCCGTGGTCCACCCCATTAATACACCTGGGTGTACCAAGGGCGTTTTTTAGTCGCGCCGACTACGACATGTGCGGATTTCATACAAGTTCCTAGTAAGGTAAGCTAAAGGGATTCTTGTATTAATAAGTTTTTAACAAACAGACTGTCACTCGTACATTATCATTATCTTTCACAACCTTCGGCAGTTCACTGCTGGACATAGATCTCCCCGAAGCTGTTGAATGAATACAATGAGTAAATTAATAAGGACAGAATTTCTAAGAGTTCCTCAAGCAGGCAGTCTACGTAAAGTGACTATCTGCTTAGTTACATATCTGTTATTTCCGAATGAATTTAATCAAACTTACGACAAATTTTGCTCTACCACAACCAACAATATCTGTCTCAGCCCACACCAGTTGAGTAAAATCATTTGTTTTCTCGTCTTGGGATCTGTTGAGTAATTAAAAGTGCATTGGATTTCGTAAAGCAATGTGTAAGGTTACATATTTTTCTTACTTTAACCTTACCGATTATAAAAAGATATCTCTCCATAATAGTCTATACTCTGCATGAACCACACGTCCACAAAGCTTTTTACGCTCAATCCCGGAGATGGGCCAAAAATTGTGGCTATATTTTGTCCAACTGCTTTGTCCTCTAAAACAAACAAGGTTACCTTGACCTGTAAATCGAGTGAAGTAAGTATGTGAATCGGGAGTATTCGGGAGTATGAAACTTTTATGGTGCATTGTAAACATCTCCAACATGTTGAGTGAACTAGTTATAGATACAACCAACCACACAGCCTTTTTTTTATCAAATCATACGTATAGGGTGTATATGGATAGGTCTTAAAAAATGATATTGAGGTTTATATTATCATTTTTTTCTAAACTGAATAGTTTGCGCGAGAGACACTTCCAAAGTGGTAAAATGTGTGTCCCCCTCCTGTAACTTCTGAAATAAGAGAATGATAAAACTAAAAAAATATAATGATGTACATTACCATGCAAACTGCCACCAAAAATTGGTTTGAACGAGATCTAGTAAAAGTTTTTTAGTACGTCATAAATCGTAACTGCTACGGAGTCCGACTCGCACTTGGCCGCTTTTTTTTAGTTTTTACTAAGCCGTCCTTTGCTCTCTGTGACAATAATGGTCGGATGAAGAAATAATTTTATTTCTTACCGAGGTTCCTGCATAGATCATGTTTATCAGGGCGGACATCCGGATCACACTGGTCTACCCAACGCTGGGCTGACCACGCCAAGTCTTCAGACCAAGTCTGAAAAAAAAAACCTTACTTTTTTTTCTTCTTAAAAGTTATAAAGGAATATGAAAATGTAGTTTCGATTAACTTTCGACTCTAAAAATTGTGACATGAAAGGACACGTTCTTTGTATATTTACAAGACATCACGAAAGCGAACATAACACGTGTGTTCATCACACACATGTCATATGTGTAATGAGAATAGCGAGTACCTACCTACATACATTATTTAGTGGATATTTACGTTAATACAAAACGAATGTTATGGCAACAACGTTAACCTAACCTACGTATTAGCGGATGTTCCTAAAATGCGTAAAACCCCCCACGGGCGTGCCCTCTCAAGCGAGACGCAACTTGTGGCGTGCTCGAACACCACTCCCAGATCCATATTTATGTTCCGATCTCTGAGAGCCTCCCGGCTGGACATAGACTGCCATGGTCAATCTGGAAGTCTTTAAATAGACTTCGGACTCAGGTTGGCCGCAGTAAGGAAAATATGTTCAGGTGGGGATTTTCGGAGAACCCAAATTTGGAGTGTGTGTGTGGGACGGTGCAGTCTATGGCCCACCTAGTGTCCTGCCCTGCTTGCTTGCCCTGCCACCTGCTCGCAGCAGGACCTGATGGATGCCACAGATAATGCAGTTGAAGTAGCTAGGTTCTGGGCCAAAATTATCTAAGGAATTTGTCATCGACACGATAAGAAGAAGAAGCGGAAGTTTTACTTTTTTTCCCTTTACGAATTGAGCAGAGCTTTAAAGTCATTATAACAACAGGCAGGTTGATATTGATTTGTACAGTATTTTGATTTCTTTTTTTTTTTGAATTTATATTATTGATATGCATAAAAACGCAACTCCAAATCTAGCAGTCAATCTGAATGGTACTGAAAAATACAATTTTAATTATACTTACAATTGTTCTCATATTAGCAGCTGTTGGAAACCGTTTAGAGAGTCCGAGAGCGACGAAGTTACGGCGCTCGTTGATTCTGTTCAAAATGTCTATGATGTCGGTCCGTTTGAGGAGAGCCGATACGTTGTACCCTTCGCAGGCGAAGCTCGGCCCTGGTATCTGCAGTAATAATGCCTTGAAGTCATGTGACTTAGTACAAACTTCCTAAATCTACACAAAAAGGTCTTAAGGTTGGTAATAAACTGCGGTATTTGCTGTGCGCAAGTACCTAAGTGGTTTAACTGAATAATCCTCATTCTATAGTGTTAAGTTTCACATGCATGTGAAAAGATTTACTCGTTAAATATGTTATCTGTCAACTTACTGGGTATTTGCAAAGAGTGTGGTTTGGACATATTTTACAGTATTCTGAACTTTTTGCTTCAGCTATGACTAAAGTCAGTATTACAAACAATTTCACACATATCATAATAAAATTACAATTTCTTCTAAAATACAATTAAAGGATATACAAAATCAACACAAATGATGACGGTCATAGCTCTATAGATTAGTTGTTTATAAGCAACATAACATAACGTTTCGACTGTTAAAATGGACTTCAAAGTTATTGGTTATGTTTATTGTGTTTCACATTTTGATTTTTATAATTTTACAATTTGTCTACTTGAATAGTTTTCCAATTAAAAGGGAAATTTACCCAGATGGAAAACCTCCAACAGAAAACGAAAACTTTTTTAAATCCAGAGGTAAGCGCGAAGTACTTAATTAAAATGTACGAGCTCGTATGACGTAGATGTATGTAAGTCGAGGAAATACTTAATTTGATGAATTATATACTTTTCAGATGATCATCGCCCCATAGATTCAAGTTTCATAGGACATAACACACTATTTCAAGTTTTAAACAATTTTTCGTTTACTGAAATCACAACCCAAAATTCCAAATCTGATCTGTTCGATAAAATGTTCTCCAAAGAGATGATTTCAATTCAGAAGCTTATTTATGATAAAGAAAAGGCGAAGCTACCTACACCAAGCTTAATGATCAAACAAAAATGGCCCGTACTAGAGATTATGTCCAAACTGTCAAAAAATAATAATGGGATTGATTACAAGGATGATTCTGATGTAGATTTTTTAAGAAATTTGATTTTCAATGATAGTAGTAATGTACACAAAGAGCTGAAAATGTTTAGTACAGATCAAGCTACAGTAACCGACCGCAAAAATATTACCCAGACACCATCAACAGCTTCTAGCACAGTGCCAACCAATATAGTTTCAGATTCTATCATTACTTACACTCAAGAAGTCAAAGATGATCTGTTACATTTTCAGCTCGAAAAGGAGATTCGAGATCAAAGAACAGCTTTAAAGCAAGATTTCAGTTTCGACGGAATGAACAGAAAAAAAAATATCGAACTTAGAAGTTTAAATCATCATGATGAGCCCAAAAAACCAATAGTTAGAAATAGTTTAAAAACTTGCACATGTAAGAAAATACCGGGACAGAATAATAATGACCGCGCTGTTAGTGTGAAATGCACCGCAAGTAATTTTTACGATAATAAACAGGCAAATTTGAAACGGTCAAATCCTTGTTGTACTGCTAGTAATCATCAAGATAACTGTGCAGTTTCAACTGCAACGTTACAAACACAATCAATTTCTTGTCCAACTCTCACTTGTCCACCAGAAACATCAACAGTGAGATGCCCTCCACAATCCCCTGCTACAACATGCTTTCCAATAACTACTACTACATACTATACTACATGTTATACAATATATCCAAGTACTGACCCTCCAGCTATTCCTGTGAATATTCCCCTTAATCAAAATACATATCAACCTTATTATTTCCCACCCTACCCTCTGTTTATACAGGCGGAAGAACAAATGCCACAGAACGAGAAAAAATATAAATACAAGCCTCCGAAAAAACATACAACTAAGCGTCGTCATAAGGAAGATGTCCATGACTTGTATTACGATTACGATTTGGATAATTATGACGATTTTTTAGATAATAGTATGGTTGAGAAGGCAACAACATTGAAAAATAATTATAAAGAAGTGATTTTACAACAACACGGTTGCAGGAAAGATAAAATGTGCACAAGGGGTGTCGATGACACTGATAAAAATAAATTCGTGGATGAAGTTGTAACTGATCTGAAAAAAATGTATGGTAACTCCGTCTTGAAGGACTGCTACTGTGGTTTGAGTACAGCTGCTTGTGCATTTCGACATAATGCACATTTGGTTACACTTATACTATGTTTTATTGCATATCTACTGATATTTTGATTATATCATATTATAATAGTCAAAATTTTCTTTATAATTATCTTTCATAGTCAAAACTAAGTTTATATTTTATTGTTTACAACGAACCAAATGAGTGATCTTTACTTTACTAAACTTCATCATCAAGCTTGGTTGCTATTTTAATTTATATCACATAGCAGCATTGTGACAACTTGGGATAGGAATAATTTTATGTTTCTAATTTTCACTTCTGTTTTCTTCTAAGATTCATCCTGATTGGAATCTGATTAGTTTGATTGGGCCACTTCACTGAAATCTTAATAAAAAAAAAATCAGGAGCACATTTATTTTATTTCACGTGACATTTTCTTGTATTTTCGTCAAATATTTTGCTTGAACCTATTAGATGATTTAAAGTCAGTTGAAAATAATGAGATTAGCAAATATTATCAAACAAAACCCATTAGGGGCATTAGCACTATTTAAAAATAATATTCATACAATTCCTTTGACGACAGATTATTTTGTCGCAGAAGATTTTTTCTGTCACAGAAAGGGTTAATCTTGGAGACTTAATACTCTAATCCTAATCTAATGGGTTAATCCAGAACGTGTTCTATGTGCCTACCAATCCAGTTCCGTTGAGAATTTCAGAGTAAAAGCAAAAGCAACTAACAAATATTGAGGGTCAAAACTTTCGCATTTGTTATATTAGTTAATTTGATAGAAAATATATTTTTTAGCGAAGACACTATTAAATAAATTTTGTCGAGTCGAGCGTCGGTAGTCAGGAGAGGGCCGTTGACTTAAGTACATTTGGAAGTCCACGGGCACGGTCACGTACCAAAGTGATTCCGGTTTTAGAATTCATAAGTACGTTTATTCGACGTTCATACGCTGAAGGAAAACATCACGAGAAAACCTGCACACACCTGCGTAGTAATTCAAAAGTTGTGTGTAAAGTTGACCAATTATAGGTATTAACGGTGGTATATCTAGATACTAGATAGTCGTAATACCTAAAAAGAAATTCTAACAAGATTTTTTCGTACCTTGGCCTAGACACAAAAATCGTAGGTAGGTAACCCTAGGTTCCTTGATGATGTTGTCTGCCTTTCAGTAGCAAGAGCCGTTGGGATATGGAATATAAAGTATGTATATTTGACCCCCACTTTTAATATTGATCGTGAGTTGCGCGAATTAAACCTTTGTAAAAGTATCAAGCTTAAGGGATATCCCGAATTTCGTTACGCGTAGCAACTTTCGGTTGGAATTTTTTCTTTGCTGGTTTATATCTTCTGTTATACGATGACATACTTTGCTTTTTTTTACAAATTGTTCTTTCCGTCAAACTTTAGCAGAAAGATTTAAGAAAAACAACTTCCGGTAAAGCTTTGAATGACAGCGTCGAAAATAATTCATTCTAAAGTGGGAAGTATTGAGAAAAATATAACTTTTTGATTCGTTTTACGGTTGAACCGCGCCCCGTACAGCCTGGCTACTCTTGCTCTGGCCCTGGCTCGCTGTGGAATTGACACTTTAAACACGATAATCAAACACTGCCAGAGAAATTATTTATTTACAGGTCTGCTTATTTCTAGATTGCAAATTTTCTCTTACATCTGGATGTTCTGTTTCGCTTCAATCATCCTCTTGAATTGGTTTTTAGCATTTTTTTCCATGTAAAAAATTTCTATATATACAGAACAGGATATACAAACCTTACAGAGTTCAGTTATTTAGCTGTAGGTATATCTGCTGTAGTAGTATAGTGTTACGGAATATGGTAAGGGACAAAATATTCGTTTGTTTTAAAAATAGGTTTTATTTAACGCTGTAAGTAATGGATGGAGAAAGGATATAGGCCGCTTGCTTACAAAAGCGATTCTTAAACAACACAATATCAGAGGGTCTCTATATACAGTGCTACGCAAGTCAAGAACAAGCTAAGCTGAGCACTTTGGACTTTGCAACGTTCTTATGTCCGTTGGATAGGGAAGAAAATTGCGCTAAGCGTGTTTAGCTTACCATGCGATGTCCAAAACAAACATGAATAAAAACGGCACGTTTTTTCGCTGACACCACGCTGACACTGCTAACTGCGTATTGACTATAAATTAATGACGCTTTTATTTAGAGCGTCGGTGGCCAAGTGGCTAGGACTGTTGACTTCCATTCCGAAGTTCGCGGGTTCAAACCTCGGCATGTACCAAGGTGTTTTCGATTTTCGAATTCATATTACGTTTATTCGACGCTCTTACGGTGAAGGAAAACATCATCGTGAACAAACCTGCACAAACCTGAGAAGGTAATTCAAAGGTTGTGTGTGAAGTTGACTAACCCGCAATGGGCCACCGTGGTCCACTAAGGCCTATTCACCCTGATTTCAGGGTAGGCTCGAGCCCCTCGGTAGGAACATTATATGAGCTGTTAATGAGTCGACCGGCAAGCAACCTATAGGTAGTTGATATGATAATATTAGATACAGAACACAGATAAAAAATACATGATAAACAGAGCGATAGCATTAAATAAAAATTAATTGCAGTTTTGGTTGAAAGCATTCGCAAATATCGGTGTAAAATAATGTTATTGAAGAACATTAAAATGACGAATGACGTATAAATATTTCAGTGTACGAATCTATTTTGAGTTTGTTTTGAATCTTCTAGCTGAATGATTTACTCTCGCGGTGCGCGGTGGGTCGGTCGCCAGTCATTCGACTAGCAGTGATTCGAACCGCCGACCATTCGATCCTACATTTGTCGAGCCAGTACTTTTCGAACCTTGGTTACGGACTCATAGAGGTCTATGCCTCAAGGGTTCTGAGAAAATATAATATTATTTGACCTAATAAATACGAGTATCTAGAAATAATATACTATAATAAACCAAACAATTGCCGTGTCTGTACATTGATTTGTTTTTCAAAAAACTGATTGTATGTGTTAAAGGGATTGTAAGTTTTGAAAAAATGTCCGTCTGTCTGTCTGTTTGTACTGGTTAATACCTGGAACCGTTGGATCAATTTAAATTAAATTTTGCATGGTGCTACCTTATATCCCCGGTCAATATCTTAGATACTTATTACAAAGGAAAAAAAAATAAAAAACAACAACGCGGGCGTAGCCTTGGGCGGACAGCTAGTAGGAACATAAAACTTTCCAGAGATGACTTTAAAATTGGACTACGAAGGTGATAGGTGCGTGTCAGATATCTATTCAAAATATAGGGAACAGAAAGCAATTGTAGGTACATGAAGATGGTCATATTACTAAGTTACCAATTTCTACCAGGCAACCATTGATACCAAATTCTTCTAATATAAGTATTGGTGTAAAAAGGTAACTTGTTTCTGCCATATTACCACAGATATTACAAATTGTGTAAAAGTGTGCAAACTAACCGTGTGATGAGACTTGGATGAGACATATGAAATGAAAGGGCTTGTTGTAACGATCTCAAGTAGGTATATTTTTGTTGTAATTTCACGGTAAATAGTATTGAAGATATTTAAGAAAATCGAAATATTACCACCGCCAGGGGGGCCTTATCTCCGAAACCAATGGGCCAAAAGTTTTGATAAAATACTGAAGATAAGTCTTTACCTATAAATAAATGACAGGAAAATCCATAAGAAGCCTATGGTATTTAAATTAATGGGGTATTTCGCAAATTTCGCGTACGCGCAGCGTACCCCATTAATGGTCATCGTTCGCTTATTTTCATAACTTCATAACTATTTATCGTAAAATTGTAAAAAGAATTTATATTTGAGATCGTTACACAAGCCGTTTTATTTAATATGTGACACGGTATAGTAAGTAAAACTTTTTCTGTTCAAAGTCTAATTTAGTACCCAAAAAAATATCTGTCTCCATGTTGAAATTCAATATTCGTCTGGGTTACGGATTTACACACGTACAGATGACGCAATACCACAGGCGGGACCAAGAACCAACATGTTTTAAAATTTTATAAGACAGCTACGGGATGTATATGAAAATCAAAGAAAAGTCTTTATACCTCATCGAATCGAATACCACGTAACACGTGGTAACACCATATCCGGCGAAGGCCGGCGGGGCGGCGGCGCGCGGGCGGCGCCGGCGGGATGCGGTGCGTGGTGGTAAGATATCGGGCGGGCGGGTAACTATTTTTGGCGCGAGGAAGTAAATTCCCTTCTGTACCAGTAGTTTTATTATATACTTCTGTGGCAATATACCCTGCCCTCGCCGCCGCTTAACCATTGACATCTTAAATGTATTTTTCCGATTGCTATTTAGGAAATTTTATATTTCATAGGAAATGTGTCTAATATCATTTATTTCACATATTTCCGGCACTACAGGAATTGTATAAAATAACAGATTTCATTCATTTCCGTTAATATATCTATATGTATAAGTTAGAAAACTAACTATCCGTTATTGGTCCGTGAATTTGGATGAAACGGATTGGAACCGTTTTCCTGAAGTGATCCTTCAGGGATACATTATTGGGAATTTCCGCTCGAGTGTCCCATTTGTTCATTTTATTTTCACCCTCGGCATTCCTTTATAGGTATTTACTATGAATGCGGTTGCGAACCAGAGAAGGTAAAACTTATAAAGGGTCGTTTTAATTCGTCAACAAGCGTACCAATACCTTTCATTGCTTTTCATTTTACAATTTAATAAGATATCGATTTCACTTGACCGATATTGCGTGTGCCATTGCACCAGTCTTATATCCATTGAATAAGGAATAGAATCGCTAAGCCCATGTTCAGGACATCTATTCTTGATCTATATTATATAGTGATTTTCAGCTCGATTATTTCTGCTCGATGAGATAACCAGTCTGATTTTGGGTCGAAGTTTTGGCCTGCAGGATTGTGCATGGAAAAGTTTTGATTTGTTTATTTTTATGCCTGTATTATTGAACAGATTAAAATGTTGTTTACGGCCCTGTATCCTAGTTGGTAGTACGTCTGCCTTCGAATCACAGGGTCGCGAATTCGCATCCCGCCCAGAGCAAACATTCGTGTGACTCATCACAAGTGCTCACACTTGTGTTTGCCTTGTGTCTGGATATTGTATATTTCTATTCTATATTTTCTGAAGAAATTCTCTGCTTTTTCACCGTTTTTTTTTACCGATTATCATTTACCATCAAACGTCCCGAAGAATTTTATTTAGCGGAAAAATCATTGGCTAACTTATCTAGGGTTTCGTTAAGTTACTATGTATGTTATATCATGTGGGTAAGCGGAACGTTACTACCAGAACCAAACAAAAAAAGTATACTTGGACAATAAGTAAAATTGAACAGGATTCTTGAACATCTCTGAGGAAAAATTATGTGTGAATTGCTGCTAATTGAAAGGTTTAAACTTGTTAAATAAAAAATGCATGTAAAAATAAATTAGTTTATTTTTTTATCATTATTATCAATGTATGAAAGAGGACTGTTACGCTGACGAAACGTTATTCGTTTAAACAATAGTTTGTTTGGCCTTGTGTAAGATTTGACTAATGACTGAAAACTTCCTCAAACGTTACATGGCATTATAATACTCGGCTTAACATTAAATTCTACCAAATATAACATTGATATACAAAAAATTATAATCGTTAGTTGTTAAAGTGAAAAATTGGTGAAACGTTGGTTGGAAAGTGATATTCGGTCAACCAATTTTCAGCGAAAAGGCAGAACATGCACCTTTTCCACAAAAAAGACAAAAACAAGGCAGGCGCAGCCGTGGGAAGACTGATAGTATAAATTATTTATTGAAACTACGAACATGGCGCGTGCCTATCAAGCAAGGCGCAATAAATTGAAAGCAAATATTTTGTATAGGAATGTTCGGATGCTATTCCCCGAATATTTGTTTGCTAAATAAGGATCGGAGGATTTCGCATAATGAATACAAAGCACGGAATATGTCTCTTCCTAAATAAATGTAATGGTAATGGAATGCTGGTACTAACGGATTTCATTCCTCCTGCTTCGATGGACAACAAAAAACAATAAGATACGTTCTGCCGTTCCGCAAGTTTTTAGCGGAATCAAAAATTAAAAGGTGATATGATTTTTTACTCTCTTTTAATTATTTTCTCTTTGGCCTCTATATCAGACGAATAGAATTTAATAAATAAAGAGCGTCGGTGGCCTAGTGGCTAGGCCCGTTGACTTCCATTCCGAAGTTCGCGGGTTCAAACCTCGGCACGTACCAATGTGTTTTCGATTTTCGAATTCATATGTACGTTTATTCGACGCTCTTACGGTGAAGGAAAACATCGTGAGGAAACCTGCACACACCTGCGAAGAAATTCAAAGGTTGTGTGTGAAGTTGACCAACCCGCACTGGGCCAGCGTGGTCGACTAAGGCCTATTCACCCTGGTATCAGGGTAGGCTCGAGCCCCTCGGTGGGGACATATATGAGCTGTTAACGTTATAATAAATAAAAAACAAAGAACTCAAAAATCACTTATGCAATATTTATACATAGTATTGTTTGTAGGTATTATATTACGTTACATAGGTAATTATATCATACTCATACTAATATTACAAAGATTTGTATTTGTGTGTGTGTGTGTGTATGTTTGTAACGAATAAACTCAAAAACTAATAAACCGATTTTTAAAATGTTTACCCTTTGCGGGTTTCAAACCCTGTGCTTCGAGGGCAGGCGCACTACTAATTAGACTAACCGTCTCATAGTACATATAATCAGCAAGAATTCTTTTAATTCGGTAAAAGTTCGGAGACATCTCTGGCCGAAATAACCGTTCTGAGCTCTTCTTCTCCAGTATATTGTTTTATTTACTAGCTAACTAGAATTAGGAATTTTCCCGCGGTAAAATGTAGCCTATGTTACTCAGGGTGAACGTAGCTTTCTAATGGTGAAAAAATTTTTGAATTCGGCACAGTAGTTTTTGAGTTTATTTATTACAAGCATGCACGAACACAAATACAATTCTTTCCACTTTCTTTATAATATTAGTATTACTAGCTGTCCGTCCAGCCACTCTTCGTCTGACCCGAAGCTTTATATGAAGCTTTGGTTATTACTTTTTACTTAATAACAATTACTCAATTCCTGTCTTATTACTCTTTTGTGTACTTACCTACTATTCTATTATAAGTAGGTAGGTACATAGTCACACCTGCTGCGTGTCTATTTGACGTTTATGGGCTGATTTAAACATTTGAGAAACGTTGTACTTATATATACATACATACTACAGGATTACTTCGGAGTCAGTTCGTTTGTTAGCTGTCGGTTAGCTGTAGATATATTATATCACAAAAATATGCATACAAATATCCTAATAAGCACCATAAATAGTACGTAACATAGGACCTCTATACATAGAATCAAATTGTATAGACAAAAAAGCTACTTTTCCTTGAGACTTGTTTAAGCTTCTTCGGCATATTAATGGGAGATAAAAATCCAAAAATCCTTATTTTCCAAAACTCACTTCCAAAAAAGGTGGCAAATTCTGTTTTACTAAAATGCTGACTACTGCACAAAACATCAGATGCCCATTGGTTAGTCACAAAGCCAAGGCTGGCTGGTAAAGTTAGCTAATATGGCATTGCTCGATAACCATCCGCCTACGACCATAATTTCTGTTATCTTAGATACTATAGAGCAATATAAGGCGCTTTCATCGATGAGTGATTGAAAAGCTTCCCTAATTTTCTAGCCGCTATCTTTAGAACGGGCGTAAATAGTTAATATCTGTTTGTCGCCGTACGATTTATAGTGATTCGATTTGATCTCACCCGACTGCAAGAAAGGAAAGGTTTTGATTAAGCCAAATATAACTGTGAAATAAATTAACCAAATAATATTGTAACGTAGTGCCTTGCTTGCCACCTCGTTGCCTCATTCTAATCTTATTTACCATTTCTTTTCGTCTAAATTCGAATATTTAATTTTGGAATTCAATCGACAAGCATCCGTCATTTCATCCATTTTTATATTCACTTTTTTTTTGTTTCTTCATTATGTCGGCCGATTGCTAAATTCTTTGTAAAATATTTTATTATATTCTTCCATTTTGCTATAACCCATTAATTTTAAAACCTATACCAAAATACATATTAGACAGAGATGTTCTGTATTATTTCTTCGCTTCGCTCCTCTTCATCATCGAGTTGACGTTCCGCAGGCTCGCCCAGGACCTGGCGAGCTGCGGGCGTGTGACAGTCATCATCATCATCATCATCTCAGCCGAAAGACGTCCACTGCTGGACAAAGGCCTCCCCCAAGGATCTCCACAATGATCGGTCCTGCGCTGCCCGCATCCAGCGGCTTCCCGCGACCCTCACCAGATCGTCGGTCCACCTCGTGGGGGGCCTGCCCACACTACGTCTTCCGGCGCGCGGTCGCCATTCAAGAACCTTTCTGCCCCAACGGCCGTCGGTTCTACGTGCATGCAATGTGCCCAGCCCATTGCCACTTAAGTTTAGCGATTCTTCGGGCTATGTCGGTGACTCTGGTTCGCCTGCGGATCTCATCATTCCTGATTCGATCACGCAAGGAAACTCCAAGCATAGCCCTCTCCATCGCTCTTTGGGTGACTTTGAGCTTTCTTATGAGCGTGACAGTACTAATACAAAATATAGCGCATTTTTTTTCCATAAGAGTAATTAGAGAGGGTTGAACTATAATGAAAATCAGGGCTTATTTCCATTGTTGCCCTGATTACAAGCTCTACAATCTTGTTATATTTTATCGATAGAGATTAATTTTAACAAGTGCTTGACCATGTCCTTTGAACAACATCGGCAGCACTAAAATTAAGTCCATCATCGCTTTAGTACCTACTCGGCAACATCGGTAGGACAAGCAAGCTACGCTTCGGGCTAAAATAAAGATCTATTCCCATCCAATCCCACGAACTAATACCATTTGGTATTAGTTTATTTCCGAGTTTATTTTCTATTCCTAACGAGTACCACGTTATTTCAAATTAAAAAATCTATTCCCAACGAATACCAAAACGTTACTTTTTGTACACTCAGCTACACAAAGTTTTATTTTATTATCTGACATTTACATACTATCGTAATTGAATGTTAAAAGTCTAAAACTTTCCAAACTAACTATTTTTAGAAACAAATCATTAATTAAATTCAATTATAAATAAAATTTAATTATAAAAAATATAATTAAATCATTGTTGAAATGAATCAATAAACTCCACTGTGCCCAAAAACGCGAATTTGTATCATCTTTTAAAAGCTCTGAAAGAAGACGCAGATTTGCAATCAGTGGTTGTAAATCAATACATGACCAATGTAGGTAAGGTACCCGACGCAAAACGACGTGCAACAGAAACGATTTCAAAAAATCGGTGGATCACATACATAACTGACTACTGACCAACTCCACGAAAAGAAAATTAGCGTTAGTCATTGTTTAGAAAAATTAAGGGTCTAATCTAACCTATTTGGCGATATTTTAAAATTAGGCTGATTACTTCTTAACTACCAAAAATATTTTATAATTTTTAAATGGCAAATTATGTATTTGATGGTTTTGCCAAAAAATTATGATTTATGATTACTAACTTATCACTACTTCAAAGTCAAAGTCAAAGTCAAAATGTGTTTATTCGAAGTAAGATTTCAAAAATCATTTTTCGACGTCGAGGAGAGTTCACGATTTGGCTGTCTTCTGTGGAGAAGAACTCTCCGGAAGAAACTCCACAAGCGTTGCATCTTTTCAAAATATTTTTACATAGATAATTATTATTTTATACAATTTGATTAATATAACAAAGAGTGCAGACGAAATATGAAATTAAAGGAAGGCAACCAGTCGAAGTAGAAAAACTAAACTATATAAACAATAAAACAATCGGCAATCGACTAGAGCAGACCAGTCCCCCCAAGCAGCACCACGTTCACTTAAAGTACATAATTATATATAAAAGTTGATTGTGATATTTTATAACTATTGTTAGATTGTAGGTAAATTATCAATTTTTGATGTTTTTGCCAAAATCATTGTTACTTTGAAATTGATTATCTGTGATACTTTATAATTTTGTTAGATTTATGTAAATTATTCATATTTGATGTTTTTGCCAAATTTTTATGTGATTTATCATCAAGATACGCGAATTGTTACATTAAAAGTTGATTGTCTGTGATATTTTATACGTACAATGTACAATTGTAAGTAAATTTTCCATATTTGAAGTTTTTTCCAAAATTTTTTCTAAAAGTTGATTATTTATGATATTTTATAATTTTGTTAGATTTTTTGTACTTTTATTCATATTCGTTTTTTGCCAAATTTTTACTTGTTTTATTATTATTATACGCAATTATATCAACCAAAATCATATGTCAATAGTCCATGATATTTAAAAAAAAATATATGAGTTTTATATATATATCAAACCCTAATCTTATAAAACATTACTAAAATCACAACTCAAAGCATTTTAATTTTACTGAACCTGACTGTACCTTATTCCTTAAAGCTTGTTTTGGGATTGGTTTTTTTATGTGGTACTCGTTAGGAATAGAAAAAACATTCGGAAATAAACTAATACCACATGGTATTAGTTTGTGGGATTGGATGGGAATAGATCAAAACATGATCAAATGGTCTCAATTCTGGCGTGGCCGAAATTTATAGAATAGAATAGAATATACTTTATTGCACACCAGTAATAATAAGAAATTCAGTATACAACAGTAAAAGTGTACAAATTATTTATGTTGTTAGAGTCTTTATTTCATATGGGAATCGAAAAGGATTGGAGATGAATGAATTCAATTTTGAATGAATGATATTTAAAATAAGCAGTGCAGCTATCACATTTAGCTTAATTTAGTCGGGATGTTTTTAAATGCTTGCTAAACTACGCGTAAAATCGATGTTTGACGTCTCTAAATGTAGGTTGGCAATTACCTGTCTCTTTTCGTTCTTAAGAACGTGAAAGGGACATATGGTTTTTAAATTTGATTTATAGCGTAATATGTAGCATCGGGCCCATTATATACAAGTACGTTTGCCTATATAGACCATCTGTAGATTTTAAGCTACACGGCTCGACTGAAACAGTTTTTTGTTTTGTCCAAAGAAGTGACTACTAATCTTTCTTTCTCTCTCTCTACTCTCTCGCTGTCTCAATTTCTCTCGTGCAATGTTTTTTTGAGAATGTGAGAGTAGAGTAGTAATGCTCAAGAAATTTAGAGTAGAAACTAGTTTTATAATTCAGTGTGTGTGAAAAGCTGCTAAGGGTCATAAGGGATTATAACATTGTCGTCGTTTCCCGGCCTATGTTATTTGGGATGTTATGATAATATACTAGACAAGTTTGCCGTACATATTGAAACTGTCTGCCGGCGGCTGTATTTGGTAAACATACTATTATTTTATACATCACAATCACTGTAAAATTAAATATTTTTACAAATTAAATGCAAGTTATATTAAAAGTCCAGTGAAGGTTATATGTCCACTTTGCAAAACAAGCGACGATAAACTAAAATGAATGGGAATACTAAAATAGTTATGATTTTGCTATGTTCGCTGAAGCATCATGCGTAGTACACTAACTTGACTTACAGTTAATAAAAAAATAATAAATACGTGGGACGTCTTAAACACGGCTATTCGACCACAAACTAGGCCGATCCTATATTATACGAGTAAGTATCAGAAAGTTGATATACATACTTAAAGATGTACAACATCCAAACAAAAGTGCTTATCACACTGACATAGGCAGGGTGTGAACCAGCGACCTTCTGCTTCGAAGGTAGGTACACTACCAAATAGGCTGCGGGGTCGTAAGTATCAAGTTAGTTAAAAAAAGTGGTATTTACATTCTAGATTCAATTTTGTCATGTTATATAATAATAGGGAACACCCAAAAATTACGAATTACTTATTCCCGAATTTGAAAATACTGAATTTGAAAACTACGAAATATTGTAATTTCGAAATTTTTAAATAACGAATTATAAAAATTACGAAATTTTAAATTCCTAATATTATAATCACGAAGATTTGTTATTCCGATTGTTAAATATACGAAT
Organism: Teleiodes luculella; assembly: GCA_948473455.1. Classification (NCBI taxonomy): domain Eukaryota; kingdom Metazoa; phylum Arthropoda; class Insecta; order Lepidoptera; family Gelechiidae; genus Teleiodes; species Teleiodes luculella. Next base: position 9,403,238 of record OX419589.1, read on the forward strand.
GTTAAAAATTACGAATACTTTATTATACGAAAAATAAAATACCGATCTTTTATAATCACGAAAAATTAAAATCCCGATCGGAAATGTGATAATTCGTGATTTAGAAAAAAGTTTAATAAAGTTCAAGGTTGAAAGAAAAATAGTACCCGAATATAATAGGTTAAAGTACCTGATTAGTTCTGGTTTTATAGTTTAGGATGCATGTAAGGATTTTTGGCAAAAATACTACAGGAGCGGGTGCGAGCGAAGCGAGCACGGGACTTCTGGGCACCCCGACACGGATAGGTTAGGTTCGAAGGGTATGGCAGAAAGGAGCGCGGCGAGCGGAGCGAGCCCGCTCGTTCTGCCATACCCTTCGGGGTTAGGTTGACATGAATGCATGCCTGCTTGCATGCATGCATGCTTGAATGCACGCTTGCTTGCGCGCTTATTTGCACGCTTGCTTGCTTGCTTGCTTGCTTGCTTGCTTGCTTGCTTGCTTTCTTGCTTGCTTGCTTGCTTGCTTGCTAAGCAGCAGGCGTTTAATCATATTTTTCTTAATATTTGATTACTTGTAAGTAAAATTCGGGATTTTGATTTTCGGAATATTAAAACTTCGGGATTCGTAATTTTGAATATTCGATATACTAAAAAATCGTACATTTGAAACATCGAAATTATAATATTCGGAAAATTGACTTTCGTATTTGTAATAAATCGGTTGTTTGAAATTTCGCTAATTAACTATTCGTCATTTTCACTATTCGGAAATTTTAAATTCGGAATTGTGAATCATTCGGAAGTATGAAATTCGGAATTTTAATAATCGTCATTTTCAAATTCGTAAATAAATTATTCGGAATTATGTAGTGTACTCTATAATAATAATATAATATGTGGGGACCTCCTAACACACGGCCATCTGACCCCAAACTAAGCAGAGCCTGACAGACAGCTGATATACATACATATATTATTATACAACATCCAGACACAAGGCAAACACAAGTGCTCATTACACGAATGTTTGTCCTGGGCGGGATTCGAACCCGCGACCCTGTGCTTTGTAGGCAGGCGTACTACCAACTAGGCTACGGGGCCGTCAAAGTGTTAGTGTACAGTTTTAGTGCATGTGCAGCGCAGGACAGACTAGGGCCCGTCCATGGTCTAAAAACACAAGGTCTTCAATTCCGACCACGTGACTTGGCACAAGCTTACGTCATCATGCTGTTCATCCTTGTCAAATGCTTGTTAATTGTTATTTCCTTATCGCTTTCTTATTGTGACGTAGGCTTGTGTCACTCTGGGAATAGAAGACCTTGTTTTTTAGACCATGCTAGGACCCAATGTCCCTGCTGAGGGATAAAAGAAGGAGAAGAGAGTGTTGAGAGTGGAGTTTTGGGCTTAAGTGCGCGCAGTGGTTTGTGGTATGGATAGTACTATTTTTTTCTTCTGTGGTATGGAGGCGAGCGCCGAGTGTAGGGCAGATCGTCTCGCGGCGCCCCCCGGCCGCCCGCCTTCGCCGCGCGCGCTCACTTTGCCACACTCCACCTCGCGCCGTAATCGAATTAAACTTCATAAGAAAAGTTTTTTTGTTAAGTGATAGTGTGACGCACCTGAAATAAAAACTGAATAAAACTTAAAAAAAAAACACGATATAATTATTTTTGATTCCAGTTTAAAAAGTGGTAAAAAGTTCTGGAAAAAGCCCGTGTGATATTTTAGAAGATACTTAGCTTTTTTGTATTTCTAAGTATAAATTATAGTTTACTTCGATTCTCAGGAAATACAATGACTTTGAAGAAAGTCATGAAGTGAAAAAAGTTTTAATAATAAAAATTAAATGGTGAGTACCTTCACTTGTTCATAAACTAATAATTATGTTGGTAAAAATAATGCTAACGTTGCTAATACACGTGGTTGCCCATTTTAATCAGGAAAAATCTACTATACAGTAGTAGATTCTACTAGAAATCTACTATACAATACTATACAGTAGTAGATTTTTTCCATAAAAAATACAATTTTTCAGCGACAGTTCGCTAATATTAAAAGTCTATAGTTGCGATACGTGTTTATTTCCATGATATTCAGACATACGTATTTACATAGTTATTATAAATTAAACTGGGGAATTTACAGTGGTTTTTTGTAATTACAACCGTGATACAAAATGTATAATCTCAAAAAACTATGTAATAAAACATAAAACTGTAGAGGTCGAAAATCTGTATTTGTCTGTTTGTACGGGCTAATCTCCGAAAGTTTTGGACCGATTTGAATGAAAATTTTCATGGTGGTACCTTATATCCCCAGTCAACATCTTAAATACTTTTAATCCCGGACAATTTAAAAGTTCTCGCACATTGTACGGGCCTATCTCGAAAACTGTTCAACCGATTTGAAGGAAATTTTGCATGGTGGTACCATATTTTATGGAAAAGTCAAAAAACAACGCGAGTGTAGAATATGAGCGATCCACCAATAAAACAATGTTATGGGTATTGTGTAAATTAAAGTGATCCAGATTGATCAATACAGGATATAACTAGATATTAACCTAAGATAAAACATTCTACATGTGGATGTCAGGAATCCAATGAATCCAACGTCTTTGTTGGGAAATGAAAAAGACGATTTCCTGGGATGGGAACCGACATCAACACATTGTTATCATCAATCTATTCAAATCGCGATGGGAGCTGTCGTGACACCAGATAAGCCACAATACGTGCACTTGTATGGTTTTTCTTTATAGGAAAAGGGAAACGTTTATTCATATTGCGTTTACGAAGAAGGCAGAGCTAGGTACTTGCGTTACTCTTAAAGACAGCTATTTCAAAATAGCTGTTCGCCCCGCGGATCCACACGCGTTCGTATTTTTTAATTAGGGGTTTTTCTACTGGGAAATAACGATCATAAAAAGTAAAAATACTTATATCAAATACATATACCAGTATAACAGTACATAAACAGCGATTCATTTTAATCTTCTATCTATAATATAAAAAATGTAGAGTTCAAGTGTCTGTACATAGAAAAATAATGCTAAAAACCGAGTCAGAGGGATGTAAGAAATAATAAAAAATAATAAGAAATAATAAGGATAAGGATGTAATAATAATAAGAAATAATAAGGATAAGGATGTAATAATAATAAGAAATAGAACAAATACAGTTTTCGTTTCCCAGTCTGTTTGTACGGGCTAGTTTCTGAAACTGAAATTTTGCATGGTGGTACCTTATTTATAGCCCCGTTCAATATTTAAGTCAATTTATAGTACGGGAAAACATCTCATTCCTATTGGAAACTCTACACGAAAACGTAAAAAACCCACGCGGTCGTAGCCTCGGGCGGACAGCTAGTTATTACGTAAAATTTGATATATGATACTCATATACTGAAGATTGCCGTGATTTTTCATATAAGATAGCTGATTACGGATAAATAAGCTAAAAAGCTTATCTGATATCCACCATACGGCTATGCACTACATCTGCCACATTATAAATGAATAAACAAGTTACACTCATAGCTCCTTCGGGATTTTTGGGGATCAGAACATAACATTACCTACATAACAGCTACCAATAAAGCACTAACTACTATTAAACTTATGACACGCGTTGATGGCCATTTTTCTGCTCATCAAGTATCTTATCAATTAATAACTACGTTATAGCAGCAAATTGCTGTACTTTACGGCACACGTCACCCTTGAGAATAAATTTAAGCACCGCAATTTGTTTAATCTACTTAATCACAGACGTATATAATTATATACTATGACGTCATATTATGACGTAGTACGAAACTTGTATGTGCGAAATATAACAAAACGACTGTCATATCATAGCGTGCCTAGAAAAGTTATGGCAAACATCAATCAATCACTATCATCATGACGTCATCCCTTTCTTCTATCTTTGGAGGTAAGTTTTGTTTAATCTCCTTTATTCCTATCAATCATGTAATGGTCTCAGCTTCTACTCCAGCCTCCGTAACATGCAGTGCTATGACAAAAGTTTGTCGCGCGATAAACCCGCGATATTGAAATATCCTCCAATAGGATAAGAGAATAGGCACGACAAAATTATGTCTGTCACGCGTGGACCGAGCATGTTAGAAGGGCTGCAATGTTTCCTGCCCATAGATATATCACAGCCTTATAAGCGACTTAATTGTTCAGACGTCAGGTTTAAAAGGTCGGTCGATGAGCTTACAACCCAATAAAAAAGAAGAAAAAGAAGTGAAAAGTAATGTGCAAGTTCAGGTATTTAAACTACTAAACTTGAATTTTATTTTGTACAATGATGGGTTCACGGGTAAACATCTACGAACAGACCCATAGCCACATATATAATTATATATATTATATTATATTTATTCTATTCTATTCTATTCTATATAATTTGATTTAGGACAAAATCTATTTATACGTTTTTTAGGCAAATCCGTTTATTGCATCAGCGTTTTTTCTATTACTTAGACATTTTTTATTTTAGATATTTTTAGAGACATTTCAGTTAGTCATTGTTTTCTCTGCATACAAATGCAGGCGAAGAAGCCTGTTCGAATAGCTAGGTACCCTAGCTTTCAAACCCATGGGCAACATTGGGCAACCATTTTCCTATTTATCGGACCTAGCCAATGCCTGTCCAATAAGCCTCTCGATCTCTGTGGTTTGATCTTCAGTGTGATTTGTACACAATACTCGTAGTACTATCATATATAATACTAGCTTTTCGCCGCGGCTCCGCCCGCGTTAACAGGTTTTCCCGTGGGAATGAGGCAATTTCCCACAGTAAAAGGTAGTTAATGTAGCTTTCTAATGGCGAAAATAATCTTGAAATCGGCACAGTAGTTTTTATTTTACACATAAAATCTTCATTATAATTTATTGTATGATGTGATTTCTGTGCTAGAACACAATTTCTGTTAGTTTAATAATTTTATCCCAAATAAGCTAGTAGCCATGCCAATAAACAACGGGCAACACACCACTGCGACTATACCTGCTATAACAATTTCGATTGGCAGTTGTTATTATTGTTATAATCCTGGAATATACGAGTACATTGCGAGTTTGGTCTTCAATGTATGATTTTAATATTACGCGGTCACTATAAAAAATAACATTTATTTGTATTTTTCAGTTAATGTTATGTGTTATATCATAATTTAACCGAATGGAAAAATTGACATTTACCTATAGATTGAAATTAATAATGGTTTGAAAATTGTATGGTATGTACCTGTCCCCACTAGCATATCCATTGTCCACTGTGATAAACTAAATATACCTCACTGAGCTGTCATAATACCATGAGAAACCTGCCATATTTTAATATCCTCCAATAGGGTAAGAGATAACGCACGACAAAATTATGTCTGTCACGTCATGCTAGGGGGCTGAATCAGAGAGGTTGGAAAGCCGCGCTTCGCTGGCTGAATAGAGAGCTGACAGATACAGACTCTCCTTTATCAAAGTAAATAAACTAAACTTACACAACAGGAATGCTTTAGAAACACAATTGAATATGTTTTAGTTACTTTACCACTTCGAGCTTTGTCAAGCTAGGGTCTTCAAAGTAGTGACTATTGAACCTTCCAGGTTAGGTTTATTTCCCTAGTTGATAATATCATATACCTATAGTCCTATAGTAAGGTTTCTGATATTATAACCTCAGTGACTTTAATCCAAACTACATACATGTTTTTACTGCTTTACGAAGACCGTCTCATTTTCAGGTGTTAATAAAATTGGTTCAGTGCCATTATCGATAACTAATAAAGTCGAAAGGGCCAATAACTTGGTATCTCAGGTGGTGGATATTGCACCAATGACATCATAATAATACAGGTCAAAATACCACCCTCCCTCTGACCTTCGTTTCCCCTCAAGCTTAACAGAAGTGTTAAGAAAATAGCGTTAGATTCGCGGTTCGAAGCTGAGGGTATGTAATTTCTAGTGATTTATTATTCATGAGATTGCCCAAAACTGTTTATATTCCCGCTTTAATCTTAGGCTTATTGGTTGGATTATCGCTATCCAAGACACGAACTTGATTCCTTGATCGTTTGAGGAAAGAATAAAATTACCCGCATCTCGTTATTTTAGAGCTTTTTATGTGTACAGCTACAGCCGGTATGCGGGGTATTTGTACTACTGCCGTAATGAAATTTTATTTTACCCTTCTGTATTCTTTGTGTAATAGATCATATATTATTCTGTTTGATTATGTAAGCATACTACTTAAATAGTACTTATATGTTCTATACTTGTGCTTGCGTCGTCGTAAGAATGTATTGATATTTAAAGTATGTTATACATACGGGGTGGTTTATTTTAAAGCTTCCTGAAAAGAAAGTAATCTAATACTAGGGATAGATAATTGAACTCAAATCAATCCATTGTTTTTGAAAAGAAACAAAATGTAGGTATTCAAAATTTTTCGGATATTCGCTTGCTACACCACCTACTTGACTTACCTTTCATTTAATTTACTATGTTTGTTAGAGACATTTTATACTTATTTGATTGACCCTATTGATCGATGCCATAAAAAGTGCCGGGTAATTTTTTTAGGATATTCGGTTTGATTTCCGCTGTGACAACAGTTTTTTGAATGCAGATTTTTTTTTTAAGTAATAGAATGTTTTCTCTGAGGAATTTTTTTGATCTCCACTATCTAGAGAGAGTCCAGCCTGTTCCACATACACAATTAACTTGTCGACAGCAACAACATATCGTTGGTTATATTATATCTGAAAATACAAGGCAACTTAATACTTCAAAGCATCGATACGAGTGTCCCAACCCACGGCGGCTGCTTAAGTGCGTCATTACGGACTCGCTTTGGAGTCGAGTCCCAAACTGTGTACTCAAGCCATCCGTCATCATCGTCAATACGAGTATTGGCGCTGAAGTAAATAAAGATTGGCCGCGGAATTAGATCATCGTGTTCTTTATGCTAAATTATACAACTGGTAAATTTTGATTGATTGATTGTATACTATTTTAAATCGGAGCGAAAAATGAAAAACTTTGAGCTTTGGCTGGGACTCGGATATAGTAAAAATACGCTAATATATCAGATCTGTTGATAGAATAATAAAATTTCTAAAGTGTTTTTTTTTGTACTTTATTGTCCCTGTAATAAGAGAAATAAAGTTTTTTTTATTATTATTATCTAAATATATGTTTATTATTTATATTTTTCTTCTATTGTATACAATGATGTCCACCCTGCGACTTCGCTCGCTTTAATGTATACTTTTGTCCTAAACCTTGTCTTGACATTAAACTAGTCAACAAAAAAAATGGTGCGGCCTTTCTAAAGCGATGAGCGTGCATTACATACATCTCTTTAAATATTTTTATGCAGGTATTTGGTAAATGGATCTTTGAATGCGATGATTATCATTAACTTAGACATAATTCGAATTGTATGTATTAAATGTATCACCACAAAAAGCTCTATGCATGGTGAGCACAAAAGAAAACAATAATTTAAATAAACCTGTAAATTGTCGGGCGGCCGCCCAAGGTATTATTTATAAGATGAATGGTAATATTATTCACAGTATCTGTGCCATCTGTAAGGGTGGCTAGGAGATCTTGTCATGATTCTGTTTCTATTTCTAACGAGGCTGATTTATTGCTGGCTGGTTGAATTGTTTTTGCCACAAATCCATTTGCGAATAAGCGAAAGACTATATGGTATTTGTCTCGTAATATGACTAATGTGAGAAGACAGTAAGTAATAAGAAAGTCCGCTCATAAATCTTTTATGTGTGGCACTAAATATGTAGTAATAAAAATAACTTCAGTTCTACCTAGTTGACATTGGAAATGTCTTTTCGTTCGCTTTCAGTATAAGCCCCAATTTCACGAAAAAGTGCGATTCCCTTATATCTCAGAGAGTTGTGATGATATGAGATTCTAAAAAGGTTTATAAGTCGCGTATTCGCGAGAGCTGTAAGGTGCAAAAAAAAAAACTCGAGAAAGTAAAAAAATGTTATCGCCGAAATAGTAATAAAAGCTTTTAAAAAGAAGTTTCTTTTTTGAATTTGTCGTATTGGCTAAACTTTTTGATATAAGTAAAAGAGTCAGAATGATATTTTCTTATTACTGTTTCATTTCCAATAGTCGCGTTTTTAGGCAGTGCTATTTTAACACCTACACTACATATAAATAACTGTTATATGTTATGCGAAACTATGTACATACTCAATTTATTTCAAAGAAAAACATCTCTGGCATAACTGTAATAAGCACTGACAGTTTTTAATTTCGAAACAAGATTTTTGTAAAAAATTGTAATCATTCATCTTCACGTTTTAAGACAGCTTGCTGCTACCTTTTTTAATTTAAAATATAATATTCAAGGATTAAAGGAAGATATTTGGATTACGTTATTTTTTATCCAATTATGGTAAGAGGGTAATAGTTTCTCCAAGTAAATTATCCATCGTGTTTGTGTTCCTAAGATCCGGTGAAGTTTGATAGATGACTTTACTTTGCAACACAAACCTTAAATCAATTTAAAAGGAGATTTATACGTTGCTTTCTTTTTGTACTAATTATCCCCACGAGGGTTTGCACAAAAAAAGTGTATTTTATAAGAATTTGTAATCAACAAAAAACACGTTGTTCATAGCTTCATGACCATCAGTCTCAGTACAGTCAAAAGCAAGTCAAGACGAACACATTCGTCTTTGCACCCTTCTTTCTTATAAACAGTAAACGACTGCAGTGCTATAATGTACGTGGTGGGTGACCGCGCCGACCAAGAGGTAAAATAAAAATCATATTTTTTGGAAAATGAAGGTAAAACGTTTTTGCTTCTAAATTCTTCAAAAAAAAAAAGTTGGCTCTACAAAAATTAAGAAAATTACAGCGGAGTTAGCTTTACAAGTTAATAAAAAAAGTTATGATCGTTAAACAACAACGAAATTAATTTATGAAACTTAGGGTATAAAAGGTTCTTTTGAAGTACACCTATTACCCGCATACACTGCGCGTGGAATGACATGCATTTTAACGGTTTTCCATTTTAATATTTATTGAATCATCATGACTTTTGTTTTGGAATAAGTATTTTTCATATAACAAAACTAGTGCCTTCGTATGTGTGTGTACACATTTTATGAAGGCAGTTCAAGGCACTAAACGAATGACTCAAAAAGGACAAGGCACTAAACTAATATTTTTTAGATAAAATTTCGGAATACGGGAAGCTCCAAAGTATTTTGAAAATATGGGACGAGAAACATCACTTCGCTTACCTTTTAGCTAGATATTGAAGTAAAAGAAAGGCGGAAACTTAATATTGTGAGACATGGAGTTTGCTTGAAACTTGTTGCTATTCTTCTTTGTCAGTCAGAGTCAGGTTAGGCTCCGAGTACGATCATTATAACATAGGTTACACTTATAGCATTCTTAGAAAATGTCTAGACTTATATTTTTCTTTACAAGTTTGTTATGAAAAGTATTTTATTTGGTAGATTTCTTTTCACGCCAAAACTTGAAAATTACTAACAAGCTTGCTTAACGAGGACATCTTGGTTCTACAAATAGATACCTAAGAATTGAATGTGTCTTTTAAAGTTACTTACCGAAAATAGAAAACCATGTCAAAAACCGGCCAAGTGCGAGTTGAACTCGCTTGGAGAGGGTTCGATACAAAAGATATTTTTCGACGGCTCGCGGGCGACATTCATTGCATTTTTGTGGTAAATTAGTTTTTATATGACTAAAAGTTTTACTAATTATACGAGGTGTCACATATAAAATGAAAGGGCTTGTGTAATGAAATTATTTTAAAAGGTTTTCCTGTAATCTATAGGTAAAGATCCAACTTTAGTATTTTTTTCAAAAGTTTACGTTTGGCAGTTTTAGAGATAGGGGGGGGGGGTGGTAAATTTTCATCGATTTTCTTATACATATAATAACTAATATAATCACTAAAAATAAACAATTTATTGTAAAATTGTAAAAGAAATATATTTGATATCGTTTCAACAGGCCCTTTCATTTTATATGCGACAGACACGGTATAGTTTGCAAAACTGTTATTTTTCAAAGGCTTATATTTATCACCCAAATGTGGTCACTTTCTAGTTCCTTATTCATTACCTATTTAATGTCACACGGCCGTCTTTGGGTCGTGACACGTCTGTAAATCCGTGTACCATATTTCAACTTAATCGGTTCAGTAGTTTCGAAGAAAATGGGCGCTGACAAACGGACAGACAGACACCCAAGTAATCATATAAAGGTTCTGTTTTTCGTTATTGAGGTGGAACCCTAAAAATATCTTTTCCCAAACTTTAAATGAAATAACATTCTAAAAACTTTTTATGATATTGAAGTTTATTTTAAATCATGCAATACTTTTATTTACGTAATAAATCAGATAGTTTGAAAAATTTTCTCTTAATTGTGCTGTCGTATGATCCGATAAAGTATAAAAGATTATAAGATATAGATAGATAGATAATGATATAAATGAAAAAATGAAAGGTTTCTATTCTACGAGTATAAGCAATATTATTAGAAATACAAAATATTGACACGATGATCTATTAGTGCTAACGAACAAATGTACAAAATTGGGCAAATATAAGTTCGTATGGTATGTAGGTATGTTCGACCTCGCATATTTCCGAAACTGTAGTCGGATTTTAATCATTTTGTTTATTTACTCAAGAAAGGAACACGTTGTACGCGCATGTGGTTGTTTATTGACGAGAAATATAATAAAACGTTTGAAGCATCAAATAGGCTGTAACTATGACCGATTTATGACGATAGTAATAAAAATGTGAGGGAGGACGGTCATTTCGAGAATTGATTTTATATCCCAACGAAATTGAACGACCGTCTGTACCCTTGTTTTTTATAGATAAATCATCTGTAAATACAAAGTTTCATGCATTGCGTACGAGTTCGCAAACTCTGACGTCTTAATCTCTATCTGCTTCTTTATGACTTTTGTTCCAAAAAGTTCACCTGATAGTATCGCACACAGGATTCTAAGTTTTAATGCTAAATTGGCGATATTTTTTATGCTGTAAGAAGGGATTCGCTATTGTAGTAATTTATGAGATTTATGTGTACAATTGTGTTTTTACTTCGTCTTGTGCTTTGCGAGGGGAACATTAATAAGGCTTTGTATAACGCCACCCCTTACAGACAATGTTATATTACCCCGCCGGCTTTATGAACTGTCCTAGGTAATTGCGAGTCGGTCCGCATCTGCGAAATTGACAATTTTTAATGCTAGCTAGTCATAAGGTAACTTTACCTTTTACTTATCTTTAATAATAATCCTAATAAATAATTCCGGACTTGTCCATATACATTGCATTAATTTTGCATTGCAATTAATTACTTCAATTTAAATTTAAAATATAAATTAAATTAAATAATTCATAATAATTTTTATTAACTATATTAGATTAAAGAGCGGCGGTCGCCAAGTGGCTAGGACGGCTGACTTCTATTCCGAAGCGGGTTCAAGACTCAGCACGTACCAATGTGTTTTCGATTTTCGAATTCATAGTTACGTTTATTCGACGCTCTTATGGTGAAGGAAAACATCGTGAGGAAACCTGCGAAAGAAAGTTTGTGTGTGAGTTGCCAAACCCGCACCGGGCCAGCATTCAGCACTATATTCTACCAATATTGTAAATGTGAAAGTTAGTATGTTTGTTAACTTTATTTGATGATAAGTACAGGGACTCTATTAACATGTAGGCTGCGGTATGATGTAATTACCGCCGCCGGAGAGGTTGGAAAACTACTCAAGAATGGTAGTTAGTAGCAAGCTAACTTAGAAAATAAATGAACTGCTTTTTTCTTTCACATTTTATTTTTTATGCAAAAAATAAGTGGAAAGGCGGGCGCCTGTGGCTATAACACTCCTATTAAAATTTGATTTAATTCTTTGTATTCTTTTTATTAACCATTGCTTTTTCTTCTTTTTAAATATTTGAACTCATATGAGCTCCACAGTAGCAGTGGCCAGTGTTGCTATATAAATAGGTGGTATGCAAAATCAACAACGTGTACAAGTACACATAATATAATATGCATGGCACATTATTGCTTTGATCGCTCCTGTTTTGGAATTCTTGATCTTTTGATCTCAACAATGAAAAATAATAGCGACGGATTAAAAACTACAGTAGAGGCAGACTCCCATTTATTACTATTTTGTAACCATATTCAGTAACTATTACAGCTTTCAATATGAATAAATAATCTAAATGCGAAGCAGACTACTAAACGGGTTCTTGAATTTCATAACGATTACAGTTTGTCAGAATTAGCAGCAGCTTCACAATACCGTTTCTAATTTACGTTAAATCTGAAAAATAAAAGATTTGGTGAGAACCCCCAAAAAGTGCTAACTCACTAAATGAACAACAACCACCAACTTACCTTAACTTGTTGAATAAAGCGTACAAAGGGAATGTAAATCAGTTCGGGACTTTTGACGGAAGGTCCCAGTACATAGGTACCTAGATAAAGAATGTGTAGTAAAGCAAAAAAGAAGTGTAGGTACCTCTATGGTCCTGTATGACAGTTGGAAACATACTTTATTTTGGTACGGCAAAATCATTAACAAGACTAGATAGATTAGATTAGATAGGTTAGTTTCGCTATGGTATGGTTTCGCTATGGCACCCTCTCAATTACCTATCAAAAAGATAATAATAAAATATTGAAAATTACAGACCAGTTAGTGTCAAACAACTGTTTTGAGTATTGAGTATTGAGTAATTTTTCAGCTTTGTTCCAAAAAATTCAAAAATTCAAAATCCAGTTTGGCCTACCTAACCAAAGCCGCTCGGTTTTAACTAGAAATACCTCATGATGTTGGTTTGTAAACCGTTTAGTTGACCGTTTCTTCCGGCAAGTTCTTGTCCACAGAAAACAGCCAAATATTTGAACATGCCAGAAAAGAATATGTAACTGACTTAACTAAGTGATGTAAATATCCTGAAGTTAAAAAAAATACTTTGAACTTTGACCTTTCCTCAACATGTTTTGTTTTCACCATAATAGAGTAACAGGCGAGTCCAATCGGCTGCGGACCTGCGGTGTGGAAGGCAAAGTGGGGAACCACCACACTAAAATCCCTTTTATGGAGTTGTAGCGGCGCGCCTGAGTCAGCGAATACCACGCGCGCTACATAAAGCTGACACTGCAAAGAGCATCCGATTGCAGTCACATGTTTGTAAACAATGCCTACGTCACATACGTCATTAGAAGCGCAACCAATCAGAAGCCGAAGCCTGAAACGCGCTATCGAAGTTTTCGCAAGACATTGAATAAATACAAGTTCCAACGAAGTACAGTTGGACCGCGGTCCCCGGGCTCACCACCATGCCCGGCAGAAGATCTTCCCTTTGCCTCCACAGAGTCAAAAAGGGCGTAGACTCCACCGACAAGAACGCGGCTCTTAAATATGAAGAAGAAGAAGAGAGAGAGCGTACAATAAACACACAAATATATTTGCAATACGGAGACGTTTTCGATGGTAGGTAACTGAGCACCGCCATTTCATATTTCATACTCAGTTCTTTATCTTATCCATAGTATAAGATTAACATTTCTGTTCAATATTCACACATCAACAAAAGCGTTAAGCAAAATCATGTAGCCTAGCGGTCTATCAATTGAAATCTTCGTAGCCTTTTCGTAGCACAGCCCGTCTCGTAGCGGAACTGTAGCTTAGCGTAGCAAAGTACCTACAGAAACACTCGTAGTCTGATTCTAAACGAAAAGATATTCATATCATAACATGTCACTTTAACATTGTATTTGGACTGATATTAGATTAAAGTTGCCTTTCTGGTAGGTAATCGAATATATTTTAAAGGTAAGGTAAAGTTGTACAATAGCCAGTACATGCGGCTGGACATGTTAACTTTGTGATCGCCCGTATTTCGTAGCGATAGGGGTGAATTTCGTAGTGCAAATGTCCAACCGCATGTGTTGGCTTCTGTAGATTGTATCATATCATACATAATTTATTCAGCGATCGATAATACAAAATAAACTTATTAATAAGTCTATTTATGGTTTTCAACTGTTGATGCACTAAATTTTCAGTACCGCACCAACTACCTTAACTAGTTCATTTGTATTCATGAAAGTTCATGAGAGCCTCGCGTAGGGAATCCCCAATAAGCAGTTCGCCGTGGACCAATTTATCCCGCTATCAGTTACTAGCTGACCGCCCGCGGATACGCTCTCGGTGTTTATGGTTTTCCTGGGGAAACAAGATGTTTCCTTGCGATAAAAAGCCCTACGCCGCCGTCTTTAGAGTAAAAATATCGACTCGGCCCGAGCCCCGGGTGTACTGGTCAAGAGTTGGAATTCATCCACTTTGCTCTACTAATGTACCTATCTACTAATAGAGCAGATTGCCACAATGTACAACTGTCAAAATATCAAGGATATTTTTTATTATATAAGATTTTTCGGTTAGCCGAGAAAACCAATAATATTCGCATTTATTCAAAAATGTGTTATTTTGTTATATGAGTTATGCAATGTTGTCACTTAGCGATTACTCGGTCATACCCAGTCAACAACACGCCCAGTCAATGGTTTTGAACTTTTGAGTCAAGTCCAGTGAAGCTTGATTCGTCATACTTTAGCGCTACAAAAAAAAAGAAATTTTGTGCAACATTTTACGAAAATAGGCGGAAAGCTAGTAAGTATATAATACTACACCTACTGGAGAGAATGCCGGTCATTTTAGAGCTGTCATGTCCACAGAACATTTAAAAGAGGTTAGAAAGGCGCTGTGGGCGGGGCCGGCGCGCCAAGACTATGAGCAAACGCTCATACTCCACGCAAAGGCGCGATCGCACTGTCTAACTCACTCATAGCTATAAAAATGTACATCGGTATGCGTGCATGCATATGATTCGTTTCCATTTGAAATTTCGTGATTGAGCGGCGCTATGATTGGCTAGATTTGAAATTGCAAATATGTGCGTAAACTTCATCTTTATTGAAGTACAGATGTAGTGGAGGTGAAAGGTGGGGTGGAATCGGCGACACCGGATTTCATACGGACGGCGCATTATCGCCATTCTAACCTCTTTTAAATGTTCTGTGGTCAAGTCAGTTTAAATATAATATACATAACACTCTATTTGGATGATAGCCAATCTAAATTATTGCTTAAAATCTTTAGAAACGGATGTTCGTTCATCGTTTGTGCTTTTTTCTTACATTCTTTTAGCATCACTTGTAACTGACATGCTGACTGACTGACAATGTAATCAAACGTAGGAAGTCCATTTTAATTTATTATTCGGATGTTTAACTCA
Organism: Teleiodes luculella; assembly: GCA_948473455.1. Taxonomy (NCBI): domain Eukaryota; kingdom Metazoa; phylum Arthropoda; class Insecta; order Lepidoptera; family Gelechiidae; genus Teleiodes; species Teleiodes luculella. The sequence continues at coordinate 9,418,578 of OX419589.1, forward strand.
AGGTAACGATCAAGGACTGGGAGGTGGATTTTAGGAAACCCACATGAAATATTGGGATTTGGGTGGGTACCATTCTAAGCATTTAACCAGATGAAAATGACTTATACTGTGTTATTTATGTTTGATTACGTGGCTTATTATAAAGTGTGAACAAGTATTTTACTGCTCTTCCCGTAGACATCGATTTTTAGGGTTCCGTAGCCAAATGGCAAAAAACGGAACCATTATAATACATTAAGGGCGAGTCTGACTCGCACTTGGCCCTTTTTTTTACATGCTATCCCTGCCTGCACTGGTCCCATTGTTATACCATAAGCTAATAATAAGCGAATGGCGTGTTCTTCAATAAGCTATAATTAACATGAAGAGAGGTTTATAACGAATATATGACTTAATTGGCAACGTACTCGAATTCACTCGTCCGAGTGCAATGTTTCGAGGTGTGGAGTGGTTTATCTAAACCCTGGATTAAATTCTGCCCGTAATGAAATGTCACCTTTATCAAGGAGATTTATCGGCGAGAGAAGGACCTTTTCAACATGGTGCAATATTAGTTTAATAGAAGAGGAAAGTACAAAGTCCAGGGGGCCTAAAAGCGCCGTTATTGACGAATCATATCGCAATTCGCGCACCACTTTCGTAAAACGGCGACTTGCGGAGATTCATATTCCAATTCATCAAAAGCGTAAAATGGTCGAATAACAGATTCATTTCATATTGTTACAATTGCCATACAAATTCGTAAAATGGTCACTGTTGGTGATTCGTGTAATGAATCTTTTTATGAATTCTAAAATGTTAGTCTAAACTAACATTTTGGAGTTCAAATTTGGCTAAAAATAACTTTTTATGCGTTATATAAAGATTTATAGGTGACGAATATTCCAGACATTTATAAAAACTACAAAGTGGACTAATAAATGACCTAATTGAGCGACAATAAAAAAAATGGTGACTGAAAGTGATTCGGATTTTTTTGTAAAATGGCCATTTCATTTAGTTCTCTGTCAGTGATATTGCTGTCCTGTCACGTGCTGTCACTCAATCATTAGGAAACAAAATCTTCTTTGAGGTTGTTGTTGTTGTTGTTGACAAGTGACAACCCAGATAACTGACAACAAAACAAAAACAAACGTTTTCTTTTAGTTTTTTTAAATTGAGTTGCCATTACAAAAGAAACATTATCAATTTATCTATTTCAAGGCCAATAACTCGTTCAAAAGCTAGAGTAAACTTATGTAAATGAAATATTTCCTCTATTCTATGACAAAGTGATGCTTCACTATCACTACATAGTATAAAATAAAGTCGCTTTCTCCGTCCCTATGTCCCTATGTCCCTATGTCCCTTTAAAACTACGCAACGGATTTTGATGCGGTTTTTTTTAATAGATAGAGTGATTCAAGAGGAAGGTTTATATGTATAATACATGCATAATATACTGAAGGATAACCCACAATAACCATTTTCCCGTGCGGAGCCGGGGCGGGTCGCTAGTTTAATACAAATCTAAATGTTATTTATCTATATAGTACAATAGTAGACTGAATGAATGAAATATCTTTTTTTATACTGGTCACACTTCTTCAAAGTAAGATTGACTTTCGGTCCAAAAAATCAGGGATCCAGAACCAGATTTTTTTTTTTTTTTTATTGAAGAAAAGAGAATCACTTGCCGAATTGAATTGTAAGTGAATCGTATCATGAATTGACCATTTTACGTTAAATACGAATCGGCTCGCGATTCTCTTAGAATTCAATTTATGAATCCTTTCGCAGTTCACTTTTCTTATATGGCGCTTTTAGGCCCCCAGAGCGTATAATAATTTATCACATGCAACTGACGGGACACAATTTCAATAGGTACATCCCTTTTGATCTAGTGTATGATGTATCAATATGTAAAATAAATAAATATCTTTTGTTTTACTTATATATAATTACAAACTTCTCGGTATTATTTTAAACTTTTTACTATGTTTCTTTGTTTGTAGTAAGATTGATACTAAATTTGTTTTTAGATTTATTGGTTTAATATTATACTAGTGACTATGTCAGCTATTGACCTCGCGAGTTACTGAACAAAATTGTATCTGTTTACAAACAAGTTCACTTTTCACCAAAGCCAACTGCTGGCGCTGTTTTCCTATAAAAGTCGTTTCTTCAACAGACCCCTCGAAAGCTGGTGAGCCACATGACACGGTTTTTTTCTTTATTTTTTTTCTCAAAGGTACACATTATCATCACAATTTCATTATTCTTTTCTACAATTCTACATTTAAACCAAAATTTACTTGTCCCTAATCTGCTGAGAAATGCGACTTGTAGAAAAGAACAAGAACAAACAGACTGTCTGAATAATGTAATGGTGATGATAATGTGTATCTTTGAGAAAAAAAATGAAAGAAAAAGACCGTGTCATGTGGCCTACCAGCTTTCGAGGGGTCTGATATACCTCTAGATAGCTGGACGGAGTGACACACAGACATCTGTTAGAATTTTAGTACAATTTGAAAAGGAGACACCTTAGAGTATAAATAGAAAATTTTCTGGGAGGGGAGACACATCGTTCGCAATGTTCTGATGTAATTTAGGTATGGAAAAAAACTGATGGTAGTAGCGGAACCAAATCCGGTTATTATTGTAACGGTTATTATTTTACAATCTTTCCATACTAATTGCAATTTGGAGGAACTTGGTCTATAACTTTCATAATGGCCAGCTCTACCACTTCCTAATTTACATTTCGTACACAGCTATTATATCACGCGAGCGCAGAGATGGAAATATTATTTAATTACACTATACCAACTCTTGCTTACTTTATTAACTTCTTAAATTAACTGTTTCATATGCATATCAATCAGCTTTGAAAAATGTTTGTTTTGTTCTAGCTATTACAGTACAAGAGGAAACATTATTGCCCGACTAATACGAAGTTTATTATTATACTCAAAATGAATATGGATTGTACTATTTGAAGTTGTATATTGTCAACCTAATACATTTACTTCAACTGTGCTGTCTTTTGGGGTGTTGTTCTATTTAATGCTTCTAAAAAGAAGTGAAAGAAATACGTTTTAATAATTTTATGCAGACAGTTGTGTTGTTTGGATGATACTATAATTTATCAGTTCGATCATAATTAGTAACGTCATAATTTAACTTATAATTGAATTTTACCATGTGCTCATGACAGTCATTAGGATAAATGAGATTTTAAGGAGAATTCTCATATTTGCTCCTACATTAATATGAGCAGGTTTCATGAAAACAAACAGATTGAAAATTTAAATTAAAGTTTCGTAAACCCTACCATGTTCTATATATTTATTTGTAGTACCAAAATCCATACGTTTAGTAATTTGAATCTTACAAATGCAAGTTAAAAACTTAGGATTTTCCTCCATTCTTATATGTATTGGATAAGGAACAGATTCATTGAGGCGCGTGTCGGTTCAACGCATGGTCTAAGAAAACAAGGTCTTCCATTCGAACCACGTGACTGACACAAGCCTACGTCATCTTGCGCTATTCATCCTTCACCGTTTTTTTTTAGACCATGGGTTCAACGTTAGCAGAAGACATTTTTTTTATTCATAATGTCACGCTCTTTGTATGTCACTTGAAGCCGTACTAATATTATGTGCTTGTGGTGGTAGTACACAGTAGTTAAGATTCCATCTATTTTTATATATAAATATACAATTTATAGGTGTGCTCTTAAGTGTGTTAAAATACACTTATGTCATTACCCATCATCATATTATAGTGGAAAAAAGGTTTTGTAACCACCTTTGTAACAATGTAAAAGATTATTCAGGTATTGAATAAAAATCATCAATCAAATAAATGCTGATAATATAACTACGAGTATTAGACGGTGTCAGTGATGAATAGATGATTGATAACTAAAATAGCACATAAAAAAGGTTTTAAAAATAGTTAGGCTCCGAAACTACAGAACCAATATTGTTGAAACATGACACAAAGATAAAATATAAACTATCCGCGGCGGGAAACTAGGAATATTTTAGATATTTTTTTACACCTTGAGTTACATTATTGAAGTTTTAGTTAGGATCACAAATATTTAAAAAATAAATGTTTTATTCAGGGATCACGTAGCTTCTCAACGGTGATAGAATTTTTGAAATCGGTTCAGTAGATACAAACAAACAAGCAATCAAACCTTTGCTCTTTATAATATTAGTATAGATATATGGTAGGTATAGTTTAATATTATAAAACCAGATATCATAAAATAATTCTATTTTTGCACACCCGCCATTTCTTTCTAAACGTCTACTACTATCACCCAATGGTTGCCTGGAAGAAATCGTTTAGACAGATAAGGCTGCCACTTGCCTTCTTTTTGTGCATTGTCTTGTTTTGTGCAATAAAGTATATTTTAAAAGCTCCTGGCTATTTTACTAGTTTTTTTTTAAAGCGACTAGAAATAAGTAAATAATGACATTATTTTCTTACATTGTGTGTTTACCTATTGTACTTAACAATCGCGTGAAAAAGCATTATAAGTGTGGAAGTAGCTGTGGATTTTACGCAATAAAAACGTGAAACTCATCTAGATTTAAGCCATTACAGACGATACATTTCTGAACAGTATCGCGACCATCTAAAGAGTAACTACCTTAGATTAAATAGTAACTACCCATTGACACGACAGAATAAGATTTTCTTTGGATACAACCTACATCCCGTTGGGTAAAATAAATGTGATGTGAAGGTAAAAATGTGATGTGATAAATAGTTTTCGTTGTCGTTCGTCCATTGAATAAGGCACTGCCGGGGCGAACTATCAGATTGGTAAAATGATTAAGTGAAGTTCATCCATCCGCACTACTCCGCACAGACATAAACGTATGAGAAAAGAAGGCAATAAATTGAAAGGGTAAAAATATCATACTCGTAGTACTATAGCACCACACTCGTACTAGAATGAATATCTCATCATACTAATATTATAAAGAGGAAAGATTTGTATTTGTGTGTGTGTGTGTGTGTGTGTGTGTATGTGTGTGTGTGTGTATGTTTGTAATGAATAAACTCAGAAACTACTGATCGATTTCAAAAATTCTTTCACCATTAGAAAGCTACATTCACCCTGAGAAACATAGGCTACCTTTTATCGCGGAAAAATGCCTCAATCCCACGGGAAAAAGTGTTAACGCGGGCGAAGCCGCGGCGGAATGCTAGTTGTCGTATATAGAGGTGTATTAAAATGTACTTGTTCATTATCAGTTGAAACACGATCCGGTATAGGGACTCGAGCCAAGTTAAAATCAGTGAACAAGCCTCAGTCGACCACCGCTGGTCTATTTTACATAAAAACAAATTTATAATTTATTCGCAACAAACTTATAAATATACATACATACATACATTACAAACATACATACATACATTTATACATTTTTTACATACAAACTTATAATTGGGCTAATTGGGCGCTGTTGAAGTGGCTAAGTTCTGGGCCGCAAACATTTAGGGTTTGTCAACGACTCGCAAAGAAGAAGAAGATTAGGCTAATTTATTTGCGAAGCTTTATATAGCGTTTGTCTTTTGTTTTTCTTTTTGACGTGCATTCATCTGCCTCCTGCCGCCGCCGCCGCCATGTTGGCACAGACAATTATTCTAGGTGTCCTTTTTGGTACTTGTACGTAATTCCTCAATAATGATGTAAAATCAAATCTTTTGATACATATTGAGCTTCAAACCCGCGGTTTTGAACGGCAGACATCGGTTTTGACCACTACGTCACCGTCGATCTCAATTTATTCGTTATCAGCTCATAAACGTCCTCAATAAGCTCTGTCTACCACGAATTAAGGCAATCGATCTGTGTCCGACCACGGTAGCTTAGGGTGCTTCTACACGGTGCTAGAAGCTTGCGCATTTTTGGACACGCGAAGTACGTACACTAGCCGTATCTAATAAAATCTATATCCGAGCGACTTATACTTAACTAGCGCCCCGCCCCGGCTGCGCACGGGAAAATTGTTATTGTGGGTTATACTTAAGTATATTATGCATGTATTATGCATATAAACCTTCCCCTTGAATCACTATCTAATAAAAAAACCGTATCGAAATCCGTTGCGTAGTTTTAAAGATTTAAGCATACATAGGGACATAGGGACAGAAAAAGCGACTTTGTTTTATACTATGTAGTGATTATTTAAGGACTGCCATGAAATATTTTACTATTTTAGTGCTTTCAAACGAAGTCAATTGACTCAACATACGCAAGCTACTTGCATCGTGTAGAAGCACCCTTAGCGAAGGTTGCTTTGAAGGTCTTTTTATCACTTAGATTTATCGGAGACGTTTATTTCAACCCCTTTCGTATCAATGCGTGTTTTAGAATTAGTTTTGTAAGTTTATTCAATGCTCTTTGATGGTGAAGGAAAATATTATTGGCGGCTTGAAAAAAATATATTTCTTGACGGGAATGCAGCAAGCAGCGTAGTACTACTATATACTATTACGTCGGTGCGCTTGCCACTCCTTATATGTGCAAAATCACAACTTTTCAGGAGAGACAAAAAACTGTTTTTCTTTTTAACAGAAAGGTTTACAAAAATTGTGATAATGAGGAAAAATAGTTTAAAATATAGTCGATCACAGCATCCATCGTCACTTTATTTTAGAACATCGGTTTAACTGCTACACTGATTTTTGTTGTTTTTATGCACATATCATGTTTGGTTTGGCCTTATTTTCACCCTGTACAATGACGTAAGTGTATATGAATAATAAAATATGACTGATAAATTTGCCAAAACTGACCAATTGAGGACTTTAAATTAAACTACACTTTCAAATTTTAATAACTAAATCAATAAATTAGTTTGCTTAATACTGTCTGTCTGTCTAACGGCCTGTGTGTGATCATTCACTGCTGAAAACAAACCTCATCCAAGGCACGATACATGACCCTTTCTTGTGCAATCAGTACACATTAACTCATATCAAATGCAAATTTGATATTAATTTGTACTGATTATCTATCATTCCACCCCATCTAGCTGTAAGGAGAGAGGCGGTGACCAGCTCACTACCGTTTTTTTTTTTATTTCCTCTTTCGGGATATTATCCATTATTATTATGTATTGTTATAAACTATCTTGCAGCCAACGTCCAAAAGCCCACACCTTGGAACATCTTATATGCGAATGACGTGATTCTTATTTCTGAAAATCATCAAGAGATACAGGAGAGTCTCAATAAATGGACAAACTGTCTCGATAGGCTGCGTATCAGCAGAACAAAAACAGAATACATGATCTGCGACTTTGGTTCTACTAATATCTGTGTAGCCAATGACCATCTAACTGTAGACAACACTGAACTCCCAAGAGTAAAGTCCTTTAAGTACCTTGGTTCAGTAATCTGGGAAGATGATGCGATTGACACGGATGTCGCTCACAGAGTTACTACAGCTGTGACGCTAGGATGGTGAAGAGAAGGATGATTGGTATCTGGACAAAAGGCAAGGCAGGCAGGCAGGCAGGTATACAAAACTGCAGTGAAGCCAGCAATGCTCTATGGTAGCGAGCGAATCCTGGCCAACAAAAATATGTCACAAACTTTTGTTCCACACGGAAGAAAAGCCAAATACGCAACGAGTATTTCCGCGCAAGTTTTAAAATCGCGCCTATTGCTGACAAACTAGCTGAGTGTAGGCTGAGATGGTATAGTCACGCCATGTGAAGGCCGGAGGACCATATAGTGAAGAAATGCCTAGTCATGGATACGAAAAGGAGAAGACGAGGAAGACCTTTAACCTTGTGGATGACTAAGGTTCAAAAGGACATGAAAGTTCTTAACTTAGAAAAAGAAGACGCTCTCAACAAAACAACCTGGAGATTCAGCATTAGGAAAGCCGACCCCGTTAATCGGGAAAAGGCGACAAGGAAGAAGAGGAGGGATATTATCCATCAGAGAGACTTTTCTAGCCATCTCTGCAACTAATGGGGTAAAAAATAGATATGAACCTAGTCCCACTGTCAGTGGCTTCTTTTCGGCGCGTATGTCATTTTCGTCTTCAGGATTAACGGCATGCATGACGAAAAGATGGAGGGGATCGGACCTAAAAGTTCAGGGTCCTGAGCCCATAGTACCCATTCCTTCAGGTCATCTAAGTACGTGAAATGCTTAGATTGCACCAGGAATCAGCATGGCAGCTACTGGGCTGAACAACGAGACTGTAGGCAAGCCAGCAGGTATTACCTGTAATGAATCACCAGCTAACACGCATCCTACTCAGTTTGAGGAAGGCTCAACTACTAATCATAACCAGCGTAATAACAGGTGATTCTTGAAACATCTGTTCACTATAGGTCTCACGGTTAGCCCACTATGCAGAAGATTCATGGGGGCGGAAGAGACGGAGGCCCACGTGCTCTTGGAGTGCCAAGAAATAGCCACGTACCGGGATAACCACCTCGGAACACAGGGGCCGATCCCCGAGGCCCTTAGGGAGGTCGAAGGCCTGCTGAGGTTCTTCAAGGAGATGGAATGGCTCGAGCAGCAATCCCACCCATGCGAAAAAAAGTCGTGTTACACATATAATTGTGGAAATAGGCCCGCCTTTACCATTACCATGCATGAAAGGCTATTTGTTATGCAGCCTTGGAAAGATGCCGAGCCAAATTAAATCCTCTTATCGGTTTAATCCTGGAAGTTTATTCTGTCCAACTGGTTATACCTACTTAACCTTAAAAAAACGCTTTAAAAAGTACTACATCGATAGTAATCTATCAAGACATGACGTTAGCTAACGTCTTCTTCAAATCCTTGCAAACCACTTACCTATTCATAAAATATATCTGAGTGTGTAAGACCATACTACGACCGCCAAACCACTACTAAGCGTGCGTCAACAAACCAATTATTTGGTACAACTATAACAAGGTCTCTCCGGCAGCCCCGCTGTTCTAGCTGTGCATGAGGTCGTGATCACCTGTCAGTAGCCGAATTGCTGTTCATTCTAGCAAGACCATCACATTCACATAGGATATGTAACTGTGAGTGTCCTCTTCGTCCGCACAGTATCTACAGTAAGGGTTTTCTGATAAAGAATGGGCTTATCAGAAAACCCTTACTGTAGATACTGTTAATGTGCTTCAATGCCCCGTAAGGGCTATACGGGTACAGTACACAATACTCAACCGGTCGAGTTTCAGTATTTCGGTTGGTGATTTGGGCAGGAAACCTGGAATGAGCTATTTGGAGTGTACGAGTCAAGCTGATTCCAGTGTGCTTTGTGAATTTCCCAATTCACCAGTTGGCGTCTTGAGCCGGACTTAGGCACCCAGATCGTGGGCTCGGGTCCAATGGTTCGGGCGCTGCCCTTACCAGCTCATTGGCCACCTCGTTTCCCCGATTCCCAAGTGTTCAGGCACCCAGCTTAGCAGGTAGTAATCAAAATCCCCCCAAAAGTTGTTAAATTGTATCATGCTTGAAGGTAAAATTCAACTCAACAAGTTATTTTTCTCTAGAGAGGACGATAAAATCCAGTTAGAAAATAACAACAGACCACTAATGTAAAATAATAAACTTAGTGGCTGTCGGAATAGTCGGATTTTCGTTGGACAGTAAGAAGAAATCATCCATTAACCACCCAAGGTAGTAAGGCCCCAACAAGATGGACCGATAAAGTGCGTACAGTTCAAGGACACGCCCGGTTATACTGAAGATTCTCGCAAAGAGGTTTATTATTTAGACATATTATGACTAAAATGATTATTAAAATGACTAATTTACGTAAATAAACAAAAGAAACTTCTTAAAATTATTTAAAAAATTTGGTCCTTTCCTGATAAGTGCAAAAAATACTCTTAAAAACTTGATATGTACCAACTTTATTGCAATGTGCGACACATGTCAGATTTTTCTAAAATGTATTTTTACATATAAGATTTGGCATTTTCGTTTCTAGGCTGAATTTGCACAAACTGATAATGGCATTAGATGCGCCGTGAAAAACTGAGTCCATAAGTTAAATAAAAATTTTTTGGTAAAATTGCACATATAGGGTTCGGCAAGCGCACCGACGTAATTTTCCTTCACCATTAAAAGAGCATTGAATAAATGAATCATACTATTATTATAAAGCGGTAAGATTTGTATTTTTGTGTGTGTGTTTCAAAAATTCTTTCACCATTAGAAAGCTTTTACTCTGAGTAACAAAGGCTACCTTTTACCGCGGGAAAATGCCTCATACCTACGGGAAAAACTGTCAACGCGGGCGGACCCGCGGCGGGAAGCTAGTGTCTAAAAAAAATAATGTAATGTACAGCCTGATGCAGAACGAGGTCCACCCCGGCAAACTCTATGTAATAATTTGCAACTGCCCTACCACCTAATTTCGCAATGAATTAATTACAAAGTGCACGTCAGACGTACATAATATTATACGTGTGTGCAATCATGTAGGTACATCGTTAAAACTGTAAAAAAACATTTAGTGTGACACAGCTGGGTAGCAATCTCTGCAGCTGTTAGTTGATTCCAAGCATAGGATTAGATTAATTTTAAATCTATGTCCAAAATTTATGTGGGTATCGTATGAGACAACTAAACGAAAAACCTCGCCAATGAGCAGCAACATTTACCTGTGCAACTGCAGCAACAGTGACCTGTGTAACACGGAGGAACACGGAGTAGACTCCGTGGTAAAGAACAACTGCGATCCCCAACTCACATGTCAAGCGAGGGATTATAGCAAACCTTTCAATTAGCAGAAGTGTTTAATAATGGTAGGTCTGTGGGCAATACAATGGATTTATTTTAACTTTCTTTATTATTTTGTAGCAACATTGTTAAAATCCGATATTTATGATCTTGAAAAGTTTATAAGCGTTTTTTTGCTTATTTTCTGCTTGAATAATATAAATTTAAAACACCTACACCGTTTAATCGCTTGAACATTAAAGTTTTTCACAATACATTAAAGTTGCATTGGCAAAGGCAAATAGGAAAAGTAGACTGACACGCAACACGGTCATTAAGGAAATAACGAAAACAATGAAATTTTCGGTTAAAATCATATCTTAGTGGATGACTAAATTAAAACAGTTGTCTTCATATATTACTATGCCTTAAACGACAACAAAAAGGAAAAAGCTTTGTTCAACAAAGTTCTGTTTACTGTCGCGCCACTGCCGCCACTTTTACAATGTAAATTCACAGAACCGCTCGCGCGTGCCGTGGTTTCCCATATCAGCGGGTTTTATTTACGCATTTCATTGGGAATAGTCAGTAAAGTAGTCACTAAGACATATTGCTTTTTTATAACGATAAAAATAGTCCTACAAATTCTTTTTTTCTAAGAACTTCTTTTCAGCGTGGTTACTTCAGTCAGGATTAAATTTTTTTAAATGGCAATATCACTTTCGCGACAAAATGTAATCTAATTTGATTCGACGATTTTTGAGAAATCGATTGCACGTGAATAAAAGTCTTGCTTTTTTGTATAGCGTTCTATTGGCAGACACAATACTAAGTACTTTAAAGACCAAGTCTCTTAGTAAGAAACATGGAACGTAAATGTTTTTATTTTACATGTACAGTGAGCGGAAAGTGTCATCAATTTTCAATAATCTATCGTTAAAAGAAAGAAGAAAAAATATATATATTGTACAGTTGCAATAAAAGGTTAGCAAGTAAAGTCAATTTCCTGTATGGCTTCATATCATTTTGGAGGACAAAGAGTCCCTGTGAATCGGTTAGCCCTACCAAAGCAATTGGCGGAGCTATTACCGCGCTCACTTCACTATGATCTACCATCTTGGTAGTAATAGACAACCCGCATGTCTGCCATAGAAAGGCACTAAAACGTATTTCACAAACTCGCACTTATCTCTTCCTTCTATTTATTACTGGAATTTTTCGATTCAATAACTAGTTCCACGTGATACGGACAACTAAATTTTTCCTTATAATTTCCCAAACTCTTAATTTTTTTCATCTTTTACTATGTACCTTAAATGTACTATATTAAAAGAGGCTCCTTGAATTTCAAATAATAAAGAATCAAAAGAATGATAAATCCATTGTTTCAGCGAACAACTTCCAAAATATCCCAATGAAAGGTAAATTCTGCGAAAGTAACATCTGTGAAAGTTTTGAATACCAACAAAGCATCAAATCTCTCAGGTGGGAAGATTCAGAAATTTTTAACTTGTTATAGGCACTTTTCGACAAAAGGTTCTTTTTTAACTTTCAAATACTTACTAACTTCGCTGTATTTGAGTTTTTCTTTACGTTTATTACCGTTTTTATACAGACATGAACAGTGTCAGAATGTGTCATAAATTTTCAATAATCTATCGTTATAAGAAAGTTAAAAATATTTCGTTAATACTATGGTATTTTAAAAATCCATATACGTTCCCATATGGTTCAAGTCTATCTTTATTTAGTTAGGATCAACAAGTCAATCGAGAATAATGGAAAGAAAAAGTAGAGAGCCGAATTTAAAAATATTTTTGGGATTTCATTAAATCAGGCAAAAATCAAGAAATTTAAAAATATGTTTAAAAATCAGTGATAATACTAATAATTAAGTGCCGACTCTCTTTTAAACTTTTTCATGTAGTGGTTCTAAAGTCTACATTATTATTACATTAGCTACCTTTATTATTTCTGACACCAGGACCCCAGGGTTTAAGGCTTCTCGGCTTTCTTCTTCTGTGGCCTGTGACTCTTGTTATTTGAGAAAATGATCGCGAAAGACACTTAGCACGTCAACAAACAAAACTCAATTAAAGGGTGAGATGGAGGAGGATGTGAAGTCAACCAAGTACAAGGCCTCGAGCTAATTGCCCTAATTAAGCCTCGGCTCCGGCCCTTCGGCGGCACATTTGCAGGCTGATACAAATGTTATCTAAATTTGAACTTCCTCAACTAAACTACATTCGAGAGAAAGATGAGTCTATCAAAGCAAGCAAGCAGCCAATAAGTTTTTGCTAATAGCATCTTGACATTAATTGCGAGTATATACGATTACGTATCATGTTATTTATTATCTCGATGCAATTTTTATATTTTATGGTTATATCAATTATTTTTAAGCTTTAAATATTAAAGTTTACATACTATTTCAGATATTTGTTATTTTTAAAGCAAAATTTTGGTATTTCGTGTGATTTCCGACTTACAATTGGACCAACTGCCAAACTCATCGGCTACACAACACAAGCCTTTCCAGGGAGAGGATACGTCCAGTGGACAGTTCTAGGCTAGTTTAACACAGACACTGAGGTATATAAAATCTAAATTGAAAATGTCTCTAGTGTAGTTGCAATTTTACAAATGAATCCAAAAGTGATTATTTTTCTGACACATCATTGATAGCTCATACATTATGTCCCTACCGAGGGGCTCGAGCCTACCGTGAAATAGGGTTTTCTGACACACTTTCACTTTATTCAGCTAGAAAAAATAACCATTTTTGACGAAGATAGCTTTGTTTTCAAGAGTTGGACATGTGTAGATTATTTTTTAAGAGAAGGAAGGTATTTACAGTTCGCGCACGAGTTAAATGCAGAGTGCGCGTATCACTTCATTTTTATTTTATAGCTATACTAAAATTTTGAAATAAAATTGTTTATACTTTCTGTTACACTTCTAACAGAGAGTATAATATAGTTAGTCGCAATCGCGTGCAAACCATTGCAAAAGTTTTGTGTTATCATTACTCTTAAGCCAGTTAAATCAGAACAATTTTCGCAGCTAACAAATGATTTTAATGATTGTGGAGATGTTCTATCTTCTGGCATTCTCGTCCCGGTTTCACTGGCTATTAGTGAAGCAAAGCCGATCAAGGGGCTTAAAAATTTTGTCAGTCGGTCTCAGATCGTAATCTGACAAAGCCGACATGGACACGGATCGGGAACTCTTCCTCGCATCTCCAGTGTGATGCCGTGCTATAGGGTTATCTATCTATGCTAAATTATAAAGAGGAAAGATTTTATTGATTGTTTGTTTCTTTGCATTGAATAGGCTTTGAAACTACTGAACCAATTTAAATAAAACTTGGTATAAAGATAGAATAGAACATAGGCTACCTTTTAACGCTGGAAATTTCCTCATTTCCACGGGAAAAACTGTTAACTCGGGCGAAAGCGCGAGGCGGAAAGCTAGTGTTATATAAAAATCAACGAAGCTGATATATTGCTTTGAAAGTAGAGCACAGCATTTATATGACGTATTGTTTGTCGTAGCGCACCGTGGTGGCTCTTCTTACCAATTTACAGCAGCATCCAATTATGTACAACTACTCCATTAAAAGCCCGACCAGAAAAAGAAAATACTTCGCCATATTGAGAAATTTCTATTCAAATTATTTTTTAACATTAAAAATCACTTAATAGCTCCTCCATTATTATTTTATTTCGCGTCTGGTGGTGGTGGCGACATGGCTAGGGCCGATGCTTTAAAAAAAATATATATTTGTTACTTTAACTAAGAAAACTGATTTTGATAGGATTATCAAATAATATTTATAAATGTTAAAATCACGTAAATAATAACCTTAATTAAGAATATATTTGTAAAAGGAGTAATGTCATCATCATCATCCCAGCCCTTTCATCGTCCGCCTTCAGACATAGGCCTCCTTCAAAGCCCTCCTATCGCCTTTCTATCCCCTGCCACTTGCATTCACTTCGGACCAGCGTGTCCCCGAATGTCATTGACCCATCCCTCCGGTGGGTAACCTTTGCCTCTTGTGGTTACTCTGGGCTACGGAAACCAAACAGAGGAAGTGGATCGTAGGATAGCACAAGCTTGGTCAGCATATGGAGCTAATAAGCACATACTGAGTTCCAAACATATTCCACAACATCTGAAGACGCCTTCGTCATAGGTATATAACTAGTGCATCCTCCCAGTGTTGACATATGGCATGGAGACCACTGATCGAAAATTCAGCCGAAAAACTGCGCAAAGGGCGATGAATAGAGCAATGCTGGGCATTACGCTACTAGACCGAGAGCGGCACGAATGGGTCAGGCAGCGAACTAAAGTTGTGAATGTGGTTACGACTATTGAGCGCCGGAAATGGAGATGGGCTGGGCACATAGCCAGAATAGACTTCGGCCATTGGGCTAGAAAAATGTTATAATATATAATATGTAGGTAATAAACTGTTTTGCAATTATGTCTTAGGCGTTACCATTGATCACAAATTAAATGTGTTCTTAACTATTAAGATAAAAACGGGATATTTACTGCCCTACAAAAATATAAATTGAGCAGTTAATATTTTTTCCTACGTTACTTTCTATTTTTAAGTTTATGTATTCTTATTTAAAAAAGGACATGTTTGCTGTTCAATATCACGACCAAGAAACACGCGAAAAATAAATACTAGTCCATATAGGTAGGTAATTGCGTAAAGTTACAAGTTGTCTAAAATTTTCAACACAATTTAAATAAATCAGCGGGTTTATTTTTATGGGGGCAAGTCGCTGAGTTGATTAACGTGTTCCTACAGGAATATCCACTCCGGCAGGGTGCACGCCCGGAAGTGATGCCACCATCAATCAAACGGCTTAATGGATTAAATTCCTGCTTTGCTCACTCGGAATAACACGCAGCTACTTTCAGCGTTTTCCCGATAAAATCCCTAACACTTGCCTATCTGGTACTAGCATCATCCCCCGTCAGCTCACTATGTAACGCGCGATAAGCTCGAGAAGATGTCAAACGCGACATAGTAACATAAGAGTCAATACAGTATAAAGAACACCTTATGACACCCAGGAAAATATAACAGATACAAACCACACCAATGATAAAGAAGCCAACAGGCGGCGTCAGGCGGTCTTCTTGCTGTAGTAGCAATCTCTTCTAGGCAACCTTAAGAGTCATAGTAATTTGTCATTATGTCGCGTTTGACACCTTATCGAGTTTCTCGCGCGTTACGCCTACAGACGAAGCTACAAAGCCTTAAAAATAGTTTTACTTAGGGCCGATGTTGATCGATGACTACACACACCATGCCTACATACACGTTCAAGGCTTTTGAATGTTAGTAGGTTTCTGCGCAATATGAAGGATTACTCCCCGAGGTGTCTGAAATGTCACTAATACTTATTAATAAGGTAGAGAGTGTCAGTTTCGTTCGCTACTAATTGAGTGAACGGATTTCGACGAGACCGAGAAACGAGTACGTAGCTTAGGTGCTTTAGTTACATCGTACAGAGTGTTAGGAAAAGTATAATTATCCTTTAGACCAGGTATAATGTTAGTGACGTACAAAGTACTAGAATAAAACAAGATTTGCCGTATAATTACTATTTTAAAAATATTTTTAAATCTGCTCTACGCATCAAAGTTCATTCACCTCACGTCGCGTGCGCGAACAATAATTATTACGTGACGGTATTATCATAATACATCCTACTCGTAAATTTTTGACATTGGAAATGTCTTTTCGTTCGCTCGTGATGACATGATATTAGAGAAACTCAAAAGACGCACTCATGAGAGCTGTAAGGAATACAATAATTATTCAAGAAAGTCAAAAACTAATGAGAACCTCCTCCTTTTTTGAAGTCGGTTAAAAAGTTATGGCCGAAATAGTGATAAAAAGAAAACTTCTTTTTCACTTAAGTCTGACCTAAGTACAATATCTTAACTATTTTACCAAAACATCAAAGACGACAGCGAGGGCTAACTTTTTAAATAGAATTGAAAACAGAAATCCTCTACTAAATTAGGTAATTTCATTGATGTTTCACGTTGATAATGCCACTTCTCCAAACGAGCCCGCATAAAAGCCCTCGTCACCGCTAAATGAGACCACATTTCGCAAAACAGCCACTTAACAGTTAATACGAACTATCCTTTTGCTGTTTTTACTTCGAAGTTTTTGTATTTAATGTTTGAATTAAAAAGTTTTCTACTTAAGTGCTAATTGGGTGAGCGAGCGCGAGGCGTCTTCGAAGCCTGACCATAAATGCTTTTGTATATGAAGGAAGAAAAAAAATTATGCGCCCACATGAAGTAGTAATCATGCCTATTTTGTATCGAAACCTATACGGCCGCTCAGAGGAGTGGGAGGGTTACGTTACCTCCTCCGGGTGGGTTTGTCTTTTAACTCTATCACATATCATTGAATACGTTACGTTAGAAATATTATGTGTGTTATTTATTTTATTTCTGATATTTTATGGCAGAACATCACGACTGAAGTGAATGTGTGTGTGAGGTAAAAAAATGTATCACAGCCGGCACCATTTGACATGAGTTAATTTACCATGATGGTAATACTAATTATTTTTATTTTTACTTTTTCACATACAAATTTTTTTATTATTTCCTTGACATAAATGAATTTCTTTCATATAAGTATATATATTTTTGGTTTTTATACATACTCGTAACGACGATCATACTACGGATGTCCTTTTTAGGGTTCCGTAGCCAATGGCAAAAAACGGAACCCTTATAGATTCGTCATGTCTGTCTGTCTGTCTGTCTGTCTGTCTGTCTGTCTGTCTGTCTGTCTGTCTGTCTGTCCGTCCGTCCGTATGTCACAGCCACTTTATTCCGAAACTATAATACCTATACTGTTGAAACTTGGTGAGTAGATGTATTCTGTGAACCGTATTAAGATTTTCTTACAAAAATAGAAAAAAAACAATAAATTTAGGGGGTCCCCATACATAGAACTGAAACTAAAAAAAAATTTTTTCATCAAACCCATACGTGTGGGGTATCTATGGATAGGTCTTCAAAAATGATATTTAGGTTTCTAAATACATTTTTTTCTAAACTGAATAGTTTGCGCGAGAGACGCTTCCAAAGTGGAAAAATGTGTGTCCCCCCCCCTCTAACTTCTAAAATAAGAAAATGATAAAGATAAAAAAAATATATGATGTGCATTACTATGAAAACTACCAAAGAAAATTGGTTTGAACGAGATCTAGTAAGTAGTTTTTTTTTAATACGTCATAAATCGTAAACCGCAATTTCCCTTTCACTATTACTAAAACATCGATCAAAGTTACAACGAACTACAAAAACTTTTATATTATGTTACTGGCTGCTACGGAACCCTTCATGGGCGATTCCGACTCGCACTTGGCCGCTTTTTAGGGTTCCGTACCTCAAAAGGAAAAAACGGAACCCTTATAGGATCACTTTGTTGTCCGTCTGTCCGTCTGTCAAGACCCTTTTTCTCAGGAACGCGTGGAGGTATGAAGCTGAAATTTATATCAATTACTCAGGTCTACTGTCCCTTGAAGCTGTGAAAAAATCAAACTTCTAAGCCAACGCAATCAAAAGATACAGCCGTTTATGCCGCAAATTTTCGACACTTGCAAGGGAATCAAAACCTACAGGGTGCTTCCCGTGAACTCAGAATCTTGAAATTTGGTACGAAGCAACGTCTTATAGCATAGATAAAGGAAAAATTACGAAATCCATAAATTTTTAGTTACATCACATAATATATATTTTTTTAATAATTTTAACCTTACTACCCATTTCCTCATAAACGCGTAGAGGTATTAAATTGAAATTCATACCAAATACTCAGGTCTATAATACCTTTAAGCTGTAACAAAATCAAACTTCTATGTCAACGCAATCAAAAGAAACAGCAATTTAAGCTGCATATTTTGAAACTCGCAAGTACTCGCAAGGGAATCAAAACCTAAAGGGTACTTCCAGTCGACCTAGAATCTTGAAATTTGGCATGAAGCAACGTTTTATAGCACACATAAAGGAAAAATTCCGAAAACCTTAAATTTTTAGTTACATTACAAAATATATATTTTTTAATAAATATAAACTTATTACTTTTTTCCTCATGAACGCGTAGAGCTATCAAGTTGAAATACTTACTTAGTACTTAGTTACTTAAACGATAAAGAGATCTTTGTCTTAAATTTATGCTCCTCCATCTTTCCCCATTGTAATGTTATGAATTTCATTTTGCAATAAGATTACCATAGTTATGACTCGATTGTCGTAATGAAAGAACTTTGTAAACCTTGCAGGTTTGTACGGAACCCTCGGTGCGCGAGTCCGACTCGCACTTGGCCGGTTTTTTTTTATAATATTGTAAAAACGTGTGCAATCTTGTAGTACCTATGTGATAAATAAAACTAAACTAACTAAACATTTGGGCGCATTTGGGCGTAAAATTGTTTCTTCCTTCATGCTTATGTGTGTCCATCTGTCAGTTTTTCTCATACAGGATGTATTTCTCAACCGATTTTTGTGTTTTGTGAGCAGGTTGCTTTTTTTTCTTGTCGAATTGTAAAATTTATAGAAATACGGAGTTATGGGGCTGCCAGCTTGTGAGGTTTATTGCTGGCACTGTTCTCCTCTACAAGTCGTAAGAATCCATTTTTTTTTTGAAAATTTGAGTAGGTTTGAGAAATGTTTATTGTACTTTCAAGGAGGGCTAATAAAAAATTAATTAGATGTTATTAGATGAACATCATTAGTAAATTTCTTCGCGCGCGGGTTGTTTTATCCACAAAGGTATATTTTGTTTCAAATTTTCACTCCCAAGCCTTGTTTAATTTTTACAATTATTACGAAAAATTACGATTATCCTCCAAATAATATCTTCGCATTTTTCTGGGGTAAACAAGGGTTGGTTTGGACCCTTTAAATGTGTTCTGGTGCTAAATTGTTACTGAAGATTACCTGCCTAACGAACCTTAATGAGAGACCTCGTGAAATTGTGTACATACTAATCTAATTTAGTCAACGTTGCAATCTACTACGACCCATCCCATATTCAAAATATGTTAAATTCCCTTTACACACAATAATGGTTAATGGTAGAATAAATTTTTTAAGTCCAAGGTCCTACACCAATCAAATGAATCATACATAAGGAACCAACGCACGTATATTAAAATTTATTGACAAAGAAAAAAGTTATTATTATGCTATAGGAGAGATTCTAAAATGTATAAGAAAAAGTTAACAAATGAGTACCTACAGGAAGTTAGTCATGGGTTAGCAAATACTGAACTGTTGCAGTAATTGGACCTGATTACTATAAAAAAATAATATATTCCGGAATCTAGAATAATTTTGGACTTCTCTATACAATGACCGATAAAAAAAATATTTTGTATGGGAATTTATTTTTTCGTTTCCGAGGAAAGCTTTTTTAAAAAGTTGCTCATAGCTATTGGCTGTTCAGTTAAAGTTCAATGCTTTCAGTATTTCCTAAGCTTTTGGCAAGGCGTAGGTCACTTACACCATGCTGCTCATCTTAAGTCATTTTAATGTCGTTATCTTCAAAAACTTCCAAGTTCGGTGAAGCTTTTATGTCGATTTTGCGACACAAGCGTTAGTAATAATAATAATAATAATAAATATTATTTATTTCAAAAAGTTTCTTAGCCTAATAGTGACAGGAGCCTCCTTTTAAGCCTTGGCCTGTGTCAGGAGGCACCGCTCTTCCTTAATATACAAAAACAAAGAAACTAAGTTAATGTAGTGTTAGTCAATGAAGAAAAAAACAAAATCAAATAATTTATTTAGTGAATCACACGTAAATAAAATAAAGATGACAAAGGAGTAATTTATAACAGTGTGTGTGTAATAACAATATTTCAGGATAGGCGTGGTGGAAGGAAACCTTAAATTTATTTCAAACAGCTTCACAGTAAATGCCGACTATCTCGAATTTTTTTTTTGTAGGTAATGGTAGTATAGCTTAAGGAGGGCAGCATGCATAAAAATACGGTTGAAAGGAATAGAACATCTGCCTTTTTAAAAGTCGGTTATAAACTAGTCCCGAAAACAGATGTCTCCTGTACGTAATATGTACAATACCGTAGTAATCTTACGTCACCGCCCCGCGAGCCGGAAGCGGAATAAAGTGAGTTCCGTATTTTTTCTTAACGGATTTGGGTCGTTAAGGATGATGGTACTATAAATACTTCAGTCCGTGAGTGAATAATGCTCCAGATTCAAGACGTAATTTGATCGGATTAGCGTGCAGCACTCAAACAAATTGTAAAGATTAAACGACTGGCTTTCATACGCTTACCTTGAACATATTATCTGTGGGTAGAGAGCAGCGCTGATTTTCCTAGCTCTTTGATCGGAGTGAATATTAGAGAAACAAATATTTATGTTTCGTTTCATCCTAACTATCACATGTTTTCCTGGCACTAAGCTAAGCACTATAAATATTCGCATTGACTTGCATTTTAAGAATTCGTCTTATTTCACTAAATCTGACGCTTTCAACGCTTCAAGGCCATACTTTGCCTACTTCGTAGTTCTATACTATTGTATTTCTCCTTCCCATTGTGTGTATACTTGAGGGTAACCTACATAATAATAATAATAATATATGGGGACATCTCACACTCGGCCATCTGACTCCAAACTAGGTAGAGCCCATGGTCTAAAAAAACAAGGTCTTCTACTCGGACTGTCAAACTTGACACAAGCCTACGTCATCATGCTGTACAAGGATGAACAGCAGATGATGTAGGTATGTGTCGGAGTGTTAGAGCTTGTTTTTTTAGACCATGGTAGAGCCTGTACTGTGGGTGTCAAACAGCTGATATACATACATATTATATAAACATACATATTAATTCACGATTAAAATTACTTAAAACATAAGAGAAATTATGATTATTTTAAATTATTCTTTTTGGGTGGGTTTTAGTATCCTGCGGCATTAGTAGGGGAGAACGGAGTGGTGGGAAATAGAGCGGGATGTGTGGGGAACCCCTTCCTGAAAGATTATTTTGCGGGACACCCCCCATTTTGAGATATTTATTGACGGCGACGAATTTCGCCTTGTCTACCTGCTACCTAGTACCTACTCAGCCAAGGGGTTATCCATATATCACGGGTATTCAAACCACTTATAAGAACACACACTGTTGATTCGTGGTGAATTTTTCTCCCCTTCCCAAAATCACGTGTATTTTTTGATAAAATATTATAATATATAATACCTTTGCCATGTTCAATTGAATTCAGATAATATCAAAAAGCATGAGCTTTTTATATATATATGAATATGAGCTGTTAATGATGATGATGAATATCAAAAATACTAGAATGCTTTTGAGTATCGCGGCAAATCGCTACCTAACTAAAACAACAAACAACAACTAAAACTACTTAAAAAACAACAGACAACGAAGCGTTAACAACTTAAAAATAATTAGATATATCTCACTAAACTGTGTGTGATATTTGGTAATATTTTCGAACCTCTTCCCCGTCATAAGCGTTACGTAATTGATAAACGACCGCCAAGTGAAAGCTCAGTAAACAGCAGCCGATGTTGGTCGTAATTCGGAATGGTTTATTACATCAACAAACTATTGTAAGCAGTTCGCATGACGCCTTGTTTACACCTCCGCCCGACTGTTACCTTAAACAACAAGATTTGTTGCATTCGGCGAGACTACTTGCAGCGATCAACTAAACTAAAACCAAGCTTAAATACCAGTGGGAAGTTTTCCAGCAGCAAATTAAGAAAAAAATCCTTTCAAAACGGCTCAACAGATGGCACTAGTGAATAGTGAGGTAATAAATATCGAAGTATTGGATTATAAAAAACATTCAGATTAATCAACTAATTATCCTAAAATTAATCAATCAATCAAATCTTTATTTGCTGTAAATGTGGTAATCTCAGTCAGACCATGTACAATGCGACAAAAAGTCTACAACAAATCTCACTGTTCTCATTATTTTACTAGCGTCATTATGGAAATCTTAAATAACGCTCGTTTTTTTAAGCTGTCAGAAAATCTTCCATAGAATACAATATAGACAGGTTACCAAAAGAAAAGGATATGTATGTATGAATGGATGTTTGTTACTATTTCACAAAAAAAACTACTGAATGGCGTTTAATGAAACTTTACAATAATATAGCGTATACATCGAAATAACACATAGGGTACCTTTTATCGCGGGAAAATATTTCATCCCTCGGAAAAACTGGTAGACGCGGGCGGAGCCGCAGGGCGGAGTGCTATTATTATTTATTACTCCATATTACAATTTGCTTATTTTAAATTATATTAAATAGAGTGGCCTAAGAGGTGTAGTTAGCAATACTTTGACAACTATGAAAATATAACAGAAACATAAATACAGGGTTACTTTTTAATCAGTGCACAAATTTTGTGTACACAGTCAGTATCGTTAATAGATCACATGAGACGAAAAAAATATTTTTTTAATATATTTTTTTTACAAGTTTTGACACTATTTTTAACCCGTTTAGGGAACGAATTTCAAAAAACGTCAGAATACGTGTCCAATTAATTGAGCCAATGAGTGTTTATATACGAAGTATCAAGAAAATTGGCGCGTATTAAATTTCTTCCCATACAAAATTTGATACTAATTTTATGCATAAAATGGCGATATCTCGATTTTTTTGTATGAAAAGTGATAAAATAAAAATATACGGGTATTTTTATTTTCTTTAATCTATGCCTACCCAAAATTTGTGCACTGATTAAATAACCCTGTATATTTCATTAATGATAGAGAAGCAACAGGCAACCATAAAGTACAAGAAACTAACTATGTAAACTGTGATTTAATATACGGGAAATGGCTGATGTTTATGTATAATAAATAATTCATCCAGCTAACTAAAAAGCTAACGAGCTTTCAAAATATAGCATTATAATAAAAAGAAACATGTGGTACAACGCCTTGCGCCAGTGCGTTTGTTACTTCATTTTTTCAACAAATATCAATGTATGAGAGTAAATATTTTATTTACATACAAAAATTGAGGTTTTGTGTAACCAGTTTTCCACGTACTTTTTATTTATTTAACGCAGAAAGAAATCTGCAAACCTAAACGGTACCTGATTAAAAAAACATGTACAAAATCGACTGGACCCGTTTCTACGTACTAACTTAAATTTAAAAACAATATGTCCCTTCACGTTCGATGTTTTTAAGAACGAAAAGGGACAGATGATTATTAATTTAAATTTAGACACGACAAATATCGATTTTACGCATAGCTCGCACTAGTTTAGAAGCCATGCGAAAACATCCCACTTAAAAGTAAGCTTAATTTGACCTCTTATTTTCAATGCAATTCATTTTAAATTAGATTCTTTCATCTCCCATCCTTTTTAATTCCCATATGAATGAAAAAGACCAAGAACTTTTTAGCGCTTTTAGCAGCTACGCCGGAATTGACCCCAGTATAAATCCATTTAAGTACTTTTACTATGTATATGTTACGCTCAAAGATCGAAAACGCTCAGTGAGCGGAAAAATAGCTCACAACGCGTTGTGGTCACAGTAAAACATCCACATGGCGAAATTCGTGTTATGGCTTTAATGAAAACGCGCACGACGCGTTGTGGCAATCACAGAAATACCAAAAAGCGAAATTCGCGTCGTGGCTGACATGCAATTCAATCTCAACGCGTTGTGACAATGAAGACAATCCATGACGCGTTCTGAGCATTCATTGTTTTAACCATATCACGACGGATAGGTTGTATTTAACTTGTCGGTGTCGGCTCGGGTGCAAAGACGCATTAAAACGTCTGTTTTATTCATTTCTTTTCTGTTTATGAGAGTGAATTTTAATTTCAGCGCTAATTATTTTATAAAATACAAATATTTCCTAAGGACATCTACCAAAGCGTTTCCAGTCTAGGCCTAGTAGGATCCATATCAGAAAGTAGTGTGCGTCGTAATCAAATAATGTTCCATACGCGTCATGGCCTTTTTTCATTGCCACAACGCGTTGAGATCGAATAGCATGTCAGCCACGACACGGATTTCGCTATTTGGTCTTTCTGTGATTGCCACAACGCATTGTGCGCGTTTTCATTAGAGCCATAACGCGAATTTCGCCATGTGGATGTTTTACAATAGCCACAACGCGTTGTGAGCTATTTTTCCGCTCACTGAGCGTTTTCGATCTTTGAGCGTAACATATATAAACATAACTGCTGTTTTACGGTACTTTTAAGTAAGATTCAAAATCAACAAAAAGTTTCTTATTTCCCATACAGATCTGATTGTATAAGATGATGGCGCTTTTTCTAAGAAAAGTTGAATTTAATTTGTCAACTTATGTATGACCTAGGAAAGTAATGCTCTAAAATAATTATTCACGGAAGCTACTATTCAGGCTGGGAACAGACCAACAGATTGGTGCCGTCTTCCTTCATCGTCGCGTCGTGATGGCTGACAGGTCGATGACCGAGCCACAAAACCCTGGTGTCAGGTCTATTGAAGCATTGGAGATAAATAGACCGGGCCCACAAAATTTATTACACAGCTCGTAATGATTTTGCTTCTTATAATCTTTTTCCAAGTTTGAAACATTCTTATGTTCTGGAAAAAGCTTATTTTCGGCAGTGTTTTAAATATTTATGGAAATACTGAATACTTCCGACAGAACATAAGGAGTATAAAAATCACATCACATTTTTAAATTTATTGTTTTTGTTTTAAACCAGTTAATTAATGTGAGACGAAAGTTACCCTTGGTTTGAGCAAAGCTTTTAACTTCTGACGTGTTTTTAAAAACTTATAATGAATATACATTGAAATGTCAATAGAAATAACTTGAATGACGGGACGTTTCCTTTCCGTAGAGTGTTCGTTGGCTATTTGAATCGAAGTGATTGAATAACGGAAATACTATTGAAGTGGAAGTTTTTGTATTCAGCACTGGTAAATAAGTGAGTAAGCGTCGAATCAACAAGAGATCGTCTGATTCGAAGAAATCGAAGTTGCAAAACCAATAAAGTTTGTGAATAGGGGTGCTCAGAAATAAATGCACGAATGAAACTGTCTGAATGTATTACTTAAGGAACAATGTGCTCCATTGACACACATTTGTGTCAGTGAAGAAATCTCAAGTTTTTGAAAGTAACTACTTTGTGGAGTACAAACGTACGCTGAATAATTAATAAAGATCCTATTCCCGGAAGGACAAAATTTTAAATTCTCCCTGTAACCATAACGATTGAATGTGTCCTCATCAGGATTAATGTCAAACGATACCTATCACTACTACACTAGCATGGAGTTATATGGATGGATGAAATACAAATTCGGTTTAAAAACCTTTACTTGATCTTTTCAACAACTAGAAAAGAGCTGATAATCTTCAAATGGCTAAAGTTATTTTCTTGGAT